>PVKA01022635.1:0-36830 GCA_004027165.1 Ctenomys sociabilis | reverse complement strand
AAATCATGATGTGTGTGTATAGACAGTACAGTTGGGATAGATAACGCTGTGCTTCTACATAATTCTATGATAGGCAAGATCTGCACTAATGGTGGTTGGACAGGATATTATGTCGGCTTTTAGTGCTATGGTCATCCACTAGGTAAATAATTATTGAATTTTTGATATAATTCAGCTATAAAAAACCTGTAAATATAATGTCATGTATGCACCTTGTACAATAGCAAAACGTTATGAAAACAGTTTGCAATGTATTAATTCATCAACTCTGTATGGTTAAGGTGTTTTGAAACTGTCTGATTGACATTTGTATTTTAATAAAATAAAAATAAATGGAAAAAAATAGAGAATATTGAAAATGGAAGAGATAGTAGCAGATTTTCTAATGTAAGTTACCTTCTTTGTGTATGTAGGTAAAATTGAAACTCAGAAAACTGAAATGGACTCTATCAAAATTGTGTCATTTTAAAATATAGTTGTAAAATTCTATGTCATGCCCAATTTGTTTATAGGTTATTTACTCTAACACAGCAGCTTATATGCATAATTATAACTTGAGCATGAAATACAAGACCCACTGTCTTACAGAAAGCCAGACACTTCCTGTGCTAAGGAGCCAGTAGGGAAGTGGTGGAGCCTGCACTCAGACACCAACATTTATAAAACTGTGTTTGCATTTCTTAGCATTTAACTTTCCTTGTCAGTTAAGACATAACCGGCAATATGGTTCTATTCTGTATGCGTGCATGGTCCATTCCTAGGTCTCCTTCATGGTGTTGACAGTGTTCCTTGTCTAGGATGTTATATGATCTAGATCTTCTTCTAAGTAATCGTAAGCTCATTGCATAGTAAATTCACCTGCTGTAATGCATTGTAACTTATATGCTTCACCAAAAGGGATTTAAGGCACAATGCTCCTCAGAGGTACAGGAAAATGCAGCAGTGTTTTCTATAATAACTTTGCTTAATCTTATGTCTCCATTTTTCTTGATGTGGTAAAATGCAAATTGATAAGGAAGGGGGAAATTAAATATAAAGCTCCTTTAGAGTGAAAGTTTGGTAAATCTAAACATAAGATTTCTTGTCAGTGCTATTTTCTTCTTTTCTCATGAGTTTTCTTTCTTTCTCATTTATAAAATGACATCTTGGAATGGATAAGTAAGTGGATTCGGGGAAGGGTTTTTGTCCTTGTTAATGAGGAACGGAGTGAGATAGAGACTATGGTTTATTGCTGCCATCTGAGTCCTCCCTGGTCTCTGCTACGATGGCTCTGCTAGCTAACCCTTGGGCATCCACACTGCCCTCTTCTATGTGAGCTGTGGGACTGCTAGCAACTGTGTCTGAACTCTAGTTAGCCTCAACCCACTGCAGTCTTTCTGGTGATAGCAGTCCTTCCTTTGGTTCTGTAAATCCCTCCTGGGATATTTAGGAGCTTTGAGACTCCTGCAGATCAGAAATTTTGCTTCAAGGTTTAAAGAAAGAAAGAATAAAGGAGAATATGTAATATATATGCATATACACATATAATGGGTAAAATTATGCTACTAATTTCTTTCTTTTGTTTTGGTGTTTTGTTTGTTTGTTTGTTTGTTTTTTTGGCAGACTGCACAATTGAACTCAGGCCGTTTTGCTTACCAAGGAAGTTCTTATTCCACTGAGCCATCTCCCTGGCTCCTATACTACTAATTTCTATTGGTTTATTTATGCAGCAGGAATTGAACTCACAACTTTGTGCTTCCCATGAAGGCACTGTGCCACTGAGCTATATTCCTATCCCTCTATTGCTTTATTGAAAGCAGTAGCTCATGCCTGATTTTTTTCTTTCTTTCTGTTGTTTTCATCAGTTTTGCCTACTTATATCTGGCAATCTGAAGATAGCAATCTGCAATACAACAACAGCAGTTGATTTTCTATCATCTTTTTTTTTAATTCTATTTCACCTGACTGCCTTTTAAATTTTTATTCCCTTTAAAATTAAAAAATATTAGCCAATTTATCTGCCTGTGACCTGTGGCCATTTTCCCTCAAGGGGCCATCCTACGTGTCAGGAAAGACCCTGCATCAAGGCCATTTCAGCTGTCAAGTGCCAAGTGCCACACAAGTCCTCATGGCTTCTCCAAGCTCTTTATCATGTCTTGGAGTTTTTCCTTTCAGCAGTCTCTCCTAGGCCTAATCCCAGGCCTATGAAGTCACTAGATTCTTTGTTAGGTATTCTAAATGTGTCTTACATTTAGGAAAACCTTCACTGAATTTCCTTGCTTCATTCCTACTATTGGAGCTATTGTTTATCCTCATTTTAGAGTCTATGAAGATAGAGCATGTAGCCTCTTTAAGGACAAAACAGTCTAGAAAGTATGAATCGATATGGCCAGCCTGCCAGAGTTCATGCGTGCCTTCAAATACCAGCTTACATTCTCCTCTGATCTCCAAGATCATACAATGGACAGGTAAAGGGTAATTTCTGAATCTGAAACGTACATTTTCCACTCAATAAAACTTTGTGCTCAAGACTACATCTCCCACATACACTTAAGATCATTTCAAGTGAACAGCAATGAGTTACTTGTTATAAGCTGAATTTCAGCTTTTTGAATTAATAATAGTCATTATTTCAGTGAATAGAGGAACTATATGTCCACTAAGAAACACAAGTATAGAAGACCAAAACAAATATCATGTATTAAATCAGAAATATATTTCCTCCTGCACAAATATTATGAAATCCTGCTGGGCATGGTGGCACAAGGCTGTAATCCCAGAACTCAGGAGCCTAAGGTAAGAAGATTGCTATGTGTTGGAGACCAGCTTGGGCTACACAGTGAGTTTCAGGCCAGCCTGAACTGCACAGTGAGACCCTGTGTCAAAAACAAACAAACAAATAAACAAACAAAAGAAAACACACAAAAAAATCAGTATTCTAAAGTCTGTGTTGATATAAATGACACAGAGTCGATGAACCATAATGGACACTTTGTGAATTTTCAAAAAGAAGAGCAAAGTAGAATTAGTACAGAGCAAAATAAACAGGGTTGTCCAACTTCTGGCATGTACAATTATAATTTAGATCATTTTAGTATGTTATTCTACTCTATTATTTTTTCTATATCTATTCTACTGGTAATGTGAGTGGTTTACATTTTAAAGTCTTATGAATAGTGTTTCTGTGAATATTCTTTTACTTGTCTTTTTGTAGGTTTAACAAATGGTGTCTGTAGGTAAACATGAAAGAGCTCACTAAAGAACACAGGCAGTGCATAGGTCAGCTCGAGGGCACTGCCACAGCTGTCCTGTGGTGATGGCACTAAATTGTATCTTCCCCCAGCCATTCTCATGGTTTTAGGATACAGATTCTTAGTATTTTCTTTACAACAGAATTTAACTGTAGAGCCTGCATATGGTTTTCTGGAAACTAATTCATTTCATCATCTTTTAATGTATTTCACTGAGTATTTTCTCTGTAGTAGGATTTAGTGTCTGATCCATGATTTTCTGATATCTAGTGTAGTTGACTGTTTATATGCATTCCATTAAACCTTAGGGATCCTCTTTGGTGAGATATCTTTTCATATTTTCTTGCTCACTGTTCTGATGAATGTTAGTGGTCTCATTCCTTCTTGTCCTTTCTTTCTTTCATTTTTTTTTTATGTATTTGGTACAGGGTCGGTCTCACTACACAGTTCAGATCTCTCATAGAGATCCTCCTGTTTTCAGCCTCCCTAGTCCTGGGATTACAGGTGTGCACTACCACTCCTGTTCTTAGGGGCTGGCTCAGTGTGCCCAGGGACAGGGTTGGCACGACATGAGGTTTTGGGTATTGAACCCAGTCCCTGCACTTGCCGAATCAAGCAGTTAGTCTGCTGAGATTTCTCCCGGCCCTTTCTTTCTTGTCTTACAGGAGTTTTGACATTTTTTTATTTTATTTTTATTTTTTTTTATTTTTTTTTTTTTTGTCTTTGTGAGACAGGGTCTCACTATGCAGTTCAGGCTGGCCTTACGCTCACTTTGTAGCTCAGGCTGGTCTTGAACTCACAACAATCCTCCTGCCTCAGCCTCCCGAGTGCTGGGATTACAGGCATGCACCACCACGCCCGGCTTGACATTTTTTTAAACATGAAATTCATGTTGAAGATACATCTTATTAATATGTTTCCCACTCCATGGGTTGTCTTTTCACTTCTTTTCTTTTTTCTTTTTAAATTTTTGTTTTATTGAAGTACAAATATCAGTGAGATGCTTTTAAGATACCTTGACAAGATGGATTTGATAAATTAATGCATTGCAAACTGTTTTCATAATGTTTTGGTATCATAGAAGATGCATACATGATATTATATTTACAGACATTATTACACCATATGTCTCTTATCAGTAAATAAAGAGAGTGTAGCTGTTTGCGTATCTTATTTTTTATACCTGAATTACATCAAAGATTCAATAATTAATACTTTCTACCTAGGAATTTTCCTAGTGGTTGTCCATAGTGCCAGAAGCCGACATAATATCCTGTCCAACCACCATTAGTGCAAATCTTGCCTCTCATAGAATTATGTAGAAGCACAGCGTTATCTATCCCAACTATACTGTCCATACACACACATCATGATTCTTCCTTTCTATACCCCTTCCTGTCTACACCTGTCAAAGATGGGCACTCCATTGTCATTCAACTAACTTAGGTGCTTGAACTCGACAACACAGTTCAACACAGTCCAGCACTCCACAACAATAGTGAGCTATCTGAAGATGTTGTCGACCATAGCCATTTACAGCTCAATTTAATATTATGGCCCCGTGATGTATACTTCATCTTTTCACTTCTTAATGCTATCTTTTAAGAAGGATAAGTTTCAAATTGTGATGTAAATAATACATCAAGTTTTGTCTCTTTAAAGAAACTTGGCTGTTTAAAGATCATGATTCTATTCTATATGAATGAATCCATATAAATTTGAATGTGGCTAGTATATTTGAAAGCTTATGTTATTTACTATAAATAACTATATTTTAAGGATGCTAATGTGAAATTTAAGTTTTGTTTTGGAGGATTTCTGATTTCATCAAATAATTCAGTAAAATTTTTATTTAACATGCACATCTTTTATGTATAGGAAGATGATAGGGGGCCAGGGAGGTAGCTCAGTAGAATAAGTGTTTGTCTGGCAAGCGCAAAGGCGTGAGGTCAATCCTCAGTTCTGAAAAAAAAAAAAAAAAAAAAAAAGACAACTCCCGTCCTTATTTTCTCCCCAGTATTCACATATTGGCTTTTTGCTGGGCCCTAATTCCTGACACTGAAAAAGTAAGGAACAGAGGTTGAGGTTTAACTTTTCTCATGGCCACAGAAGCCTCAATCCACACCTGGCTGGTACAGTGCAGGAGGGTCTTGGCTGAACACAGCGCTGGAACAAACCTGCTTTCTTCATGTCAGCTGAGGACCACAGCAAAGGAATAGCACTGAATAGAACTGGCAGAGACCAGAGAGATGGCCCGAGGTCACGCCTCTGGGACCCCAGGAAGATGCTGGCATGCTTTGCTAATGCCCTAGAGCGCTCCCAGCCAATCAGGTTGACCATTAAACTGAACCACCACATTGTACATGATATGGATCTTACCATTGATCCAGGTTTTTCTTCTATAGACAATCTAATGCTTTCTTCTTAAAGTGAAGTTTAAAAATTAGGAGAAAGCAATAGTCCCTGTGGTTTACCAGAGAAAACCGAAGTTCCTCTGGTTCCTGCCACTGGAAAGCAGCCTGTGTCTGTTGATTCCAACTGAAGCAGCTTGATCATATTTATGGCTGAGCCTAACGTTTTCACCTAGAAACTTGACGGAATAAATCTCTGTGGTTCGTTGTCAGGCTTACTGTCAAGCAAGTGTCCTCCAACATTTTTAATTGAGTTATGAGTGCACAGAATGTGCTTGTCTCTACGAGTTGTTCTTAAAGAATATTTTATGGTGTGTAACTACTTAATTTTATAGGAAAGTAAGGAAAGAAATAAGCTATTAAAGTGTATGAACACTGTAACCTGTGTGCCTTTATTGTGTGTGTATGTATATATGCGCAGAGAAATAATCAGAAATAAAAGCACCAAAATATTCTGATATTTATATTGGGTAATAACATGTGAATTAAAATCCAATGATCTTAATTTCAAGTTTATTTATTTATTTATTTATTTATTTTTCTGTATTTTAGGGAAGGGTGCACAGGGTGTTCAGGCTCTCACTACAAGATCAGGCTCTTAGTCATCTACCTGTTTACAGCCTACAAAGAGCTGGGATCACAGGCTCATTTGCTGTCTCAGAGTGTCCCAGGGACGGGGCCAGCATGGCAGGACTGGGGATTGGAGGCCAGGCCCCTGTACCTGTTTGCAGGCATTTTAATCCACTGAGCTATTTGGCTGACCTCCTTCAAATTTATTTAATTATTATTTTTATTCTCTGTTCTGATTATTTCTTCTAAATTTTGAATCAAATGGAAAGTCCTCTAAATATTAAGTCAACATATTAATTAAAAATATAATTTAGTATATCTTTTAGGATGTCTTCCAAAATGTTCATGTAGACAATTGTCTGTTTTTTTAAATTTATTTATTTGTATTTTAACTTGAAGAGTGAAAAATAGAAGCAAAAACAAATAGAAAAAATGACATACACAGGGTAACATAAAACAATACATATGTTACAGATTTTCAAAACATGGATAGCTAATTTTATATGTATACATACATATTTTTTAAATAAAACAATCCAACACAGATCAGCAGTCCACAATAGAAGCAGATTATCCACAGAAGTTGTTGATGAGCCATTCACAGCTCAGTATATTAATATGACTTTACTTTATATACCTCCATTTTTATAATTTTCTGCTGGATGGTTAAAGCCAAATTAAAGCAAGACCTATATAACAAGAAATTTAACTTTTGTATCAGATAAGGTCAGTCAGGTACCTTCAGGGTTTATCCTGTAACCTTGTACCGCACTTTGCAGATCCCTTGTCAGTGTCAGCCTTGTGGATGAGTCACAGCCATTGCTTGACCAATTTGCTCTCCGTGGAAGCCTGAGAGAAAGTTTTCTCTCTATGTGACTCTCCTTAGGCTCACGATTGATCGCATTGATATACATGATTGATCGCATTCCTCTGTGGCCCTATAATCACCTTAATCAGAAAATTTGGGGCACAACTGAGTTGCATGTTGTTAAATTACAAATTCTCCTATGTCCTGAGTCTTCACTGACCTTCAAAGGCTAGGGCCCAAATGTTGGCTGACCTTGCAGCCTTTTTTTTTTCTCCAATTTTTGATCTGCAAACTTAGGTTGTTAACCCTCCAGCTTATTATTACCATGCAACATATGCAGTTCGGTTTACCCACACTATTAGTCTAAATATCAGACATCATAGGCATAACTTGGAACATGCATTTTCCATCAAGTATTGAGATACTAAACTCTAAGTCTACATATAATATGAAGAAGAAAAAAAATTTGAAAAGTAGGAATGAACACTTACATATATTTGCATAGATATTTAGAAATCTATCCATATACAGCATAATAGCATTGTAGCAGGACTGTCTTGTGACATTTTTTTGTCTTATTTTTTACTCACTACCCTTTAAAAAAGGGAAGTATAGTAAGAGGTGGTATGTCATGACAAGAAGTACATATTTAGAAGACCAGAATGACAGGCATTTGGAGCGTGACCCTTCTATTACACTTTGTTAAATTCAGTGCAGTTGCTTGGTTCACAGGCATCAGCGTATATAGTGAGTCCGGGTGAGAATCCTACCACTTAACTGCTAGTTTCAATAATCTCCTGATGTTTCTCAGGATCATTGTTTTACCCATCTAGGGCATATGAGTGAATGGTCTTGCCTCTATCATGTTTCTCAGCATTTTTCCTTGCTCTCTCCTCACTGTCCAATCCTCAAGTTCTTGCTTTCCTTTTAATTGTGTTATACATTTCTATTTGCAATTCTTCTTTTGAGTAATACTAGGGAGACTATACGATATCTGTACATGTGGGTCCAGTTTATTTTGCTTATAAGTATGTCTTTAAGTGGCATCCACTCAAATATGAAGGCTTTGAGTTTATCATTCTTTACAGCGGAGTAATACTCCATTGTATAAAAATACCACATTTTTTCAACCATTCCTCATGTGACAGGCATGTTGGTTGTTTCCAAGATTTGGCTATCACAAATTGTGCTGCTATAAACATAGGTACACATGTATCCCTATGATATGATGTTTTCAGTTCTTCCTGGAAAATTCCCAGTAGGGGGATAGTTGGCTTGAATGGGATTTCCAGTCCTAGTTTCTTAAGGAGTCTCCACACAGATTTCCATAATGGTTGCAATTCTCTATTAATATTCTTTATTGCAATTAAATATTCATAAAATTATCTTATTGTTCTATTATACCATCTACATTTTAATGTATATTTTGCAAATAAAATAGCAAATAGTCATCAAATGTCCTGCTGAAATCCAAATGCTGCATCTTTGCTATTCCACCAATTACTAATTTGGTAGCACAAAATGATAGAATCTGTTCTTAGTAAATTTGTGATATCTGTAAGGAATAATTTCTCTAATTTCTGACAAAGTCTTTATTTGCTGACCTTATGAGGTATTGTAATCTATTATTGATGTTATCATTTATTTATTTTTAAAGAATATAAAATAGAGATATAAAGAAAAACAGTGTTAGATATGATACAAGATTTCAGTAAATAAGGTAACAGAAATTCAATAATGGTTGCTGTATTACATGATGCTATCTTCAAATTAGTTGTTCATATTATCATATATAAACACATTCATCTTGGATGCCCATTTCTGGATTGGGTCTTTAAATTTTGGTACCCTAACATGTTTTAGTTCTTTATAAATTCTAGAGAGCAGACCTTTGTCTGAATGCTTCTTAGATTTTTTCCAAATTTGTGAGTTGTCTTTTCATTTTGTTGGTAATTTCTTTTGATGTGCAAAAACTTTTCAATAAGAGGAGGTCCCAGTAGATAATTCTTTCAAGTGTTACCTTGGTGATTTGATTTTTGTTCATGAACTCTTTGCCTACCCCTATAGGGACTTAAAGGTTAACATATCAATACTTGATGGAAAATGCCTGTTCCATGGTATGCCTGGGATGTTTGATATTCAGACAGATAGTGAGGTCAAGCTCAAGTGCCTATGTTGTAGAGTAATAACAATAAGCTTCTCTTTTGGAATGTTAACAACCTAAGTTTGCAGACCAAAAGTTAGAGAAAAAGAAGGGCTGCAAGGACAGAAAACATTTTGGCCCTAGCCTTTCAAGGTCAGTGAAGACTCGGGACATAGGAGAACCTATACTGTAATATTATGTAACTCAGTTGTGTCCCAAGTTTTCTGATTAAGGAGATTATGGGGCCAAAGAGGAAGATGATCAATGATGCAGAGTGCGCCTAAGGAAAGTCACAGAGAGAGAACATTCTCTTAGGCTTTCATAGGGAGCAGGTTGATCGGCACATCCACTTGGCTGACACTGACAAAGGATCTGCAAAGCGTGGTATGGGGTTTCAGGATAAATCCTGAGGGGATTTGACTGACCTCATTAGTTACAAAAGCTACATTTCTTTTTATATAGGTCTTGCTTTATCTTGGTCTTAACCATCCAATAGAAAAGTATAAAAACGAAGTATAAAGAGTAACGCCATGTTGATATGCTAAGCTGTAGAAGGCTCGAGTCAGCAGCTTCTGAGATTGCCAGTCTTGCAGAGAACCCACTGCAATTTGGACTGCTGAACTATTTTGGAGTATTTGCTGAGTTCATGAACCTATAATATTTGGGTGACAATGGAATGCCAAGACAATACAATGAAGAAAGGGGATATAGACGAACAACCATTTTCTATCTGTATGTTCAGGGTAGTTAGGATAAATGTACAAGCTACATTCTCTTTATTCAATGAATAGAAAGATTTGTTGTGATAGTGTTGGTACACAGGATACCATGTCTGCATCTTGCTCAGTGAATAACCACTAAGACAACAATATGAGGGGTCAGGGAGAAGGCTCAGTAGTATAAGTGCTTCCCTGTCAAGTGTGAGGGTCTGAGTTCAAACCCTGGTTCCACAAAAACAAAGCAACAATATGCAATGTATTAAACTGTCCTACTAATCAATTGTGACTGTCTCATTGCTATTTGTTTCTCAATAAAATTATTTAAAAAAACAAAAAACAGTAAGATTAATTTTAAAAAACAATAACAAAGAAGGTATAAGAAATTCAAAAGGGGAAGAAAATCAGAATAAAAAAAAATAAGCATTAGCTGCTCCTTTCAAAGACCAGCAGAAATCAACATACAATTATCCAAATTGTTCTACATATATATACAAATATATCTTTTTCCCTTCTTACAGTTGTCTTTTTCCTCCTCCCAGATTTTCCTTCCCATTGAACAATTTCTTTCCCTTTCACAGTATCTGTTGTACCTTTTAGGCTTTCATTTCTCTTTCAGGTTTTCATAGTAGCAAGATAATAGGATGTTTGTACACGTGGGTCCGATATATTTCACTTACCAATATAGTCTATCTGAATCTGTTTATCTACCAAAGCCTCACATTTATCTTTTTTATAGCTGAATAATATTTCATCATGTAAAAATAACATATTTTTTATCTATTCTTCAGTTAATGGGCATTTGGGTTGTTTCCAAGATTTATGTACCACAAAATGTGGTACTGTAAATATAGGTACACATATATCACTCTTGTAAGATGATTTCAGTTCATTTGGAAAAATATCTAGGAGGGGGATAGCTGGCTTGAATGGGACATCCAATCAATACTGTAAAGTTGACAGTACTTTTCAGGCCCACCCATTACATGAGTGGCAAGAGGTCTACTTTGATCCTGAATCTAGGCTGGAACTGAACCTTCTTTCAGTCATAAAATATAGTTGAAAGTATGTCATAGAGTTCTGAGCCATGGACTAGAAGCCTGCAGATATTCCACTTTCTAAACTGGAGAACCTACATCAATAAGCGTGTGCTAGCCTGCTAGACAACGACACTCGTGGTGCAGGGCTCTAGCATCCAGCCCACGCACATCAGAGAGACGAGTGTGCCTATGACTGTCACGTACTGCAGGTGCCCAGGTGTGCTTTGGCGTGGTAAGCAGAGGGGCTCCCCACTGACCGTTACCCCAATTCTCAGCCCACAGTATCTGAAACAAAATAGTGATTACTTCTTCAGTTCACCAGATTTCTGGTTGTGTATTATATGACAAATTTTAACAGATACAAGCATATATAGTGAATTTTCTAAGCAAATACTGCAAAAGTATATGTCACAAAATTTCTTACATTTTTTCTGTTTATTTTGGGATATCACCATCATCAATATAAACTTCCAGAAATCTGTGCTACCCTTTTGCATATGATATACAGTGATATGGGACACTATGTAATTCTTTTATCAATGGATAGTAATTATTTTTCTTTTAGGTACAAGTAAGGATTTCAGGTCTTAATTGAAATACTGTACTGAAATATTCTTCCCCTATTTGTTCTTATAACATGTAGCAATTTAAGTCTGAAAGACGATGGCTTCTGAAGTGACAGTGGTAGGGTGGAAAGTAGGAAGATATAATGGAAAATTACTCACAAATTCTGCATACTGGCTGTTGAGGCTTCAGGCCAGTTTTCTCACTTGGGAAATTCACCTGAGATTTATTACCTTTGTTTCAATGTGTAAAAATGTGTTGCCTTTGTTCTCATGCATAAATATATATTTATATGAATTAGGAGTATATTTGGCTAATGGAATCTTTGAGTTAAGGTTTTCACTCTGAAGGTAATTGAAAATATTTTTTTGAATATTTATTTGCCAGTTGAAAGAATGCTACAGTTTGAAACTGCTGCAATACAAAGAAAAGCAATAAAAGTAACATTCTTACTATTAAATTATTTCACAGTGCTTTTGCACTTAGCAAAGTGCTTAAGAAAAGAAACAAAGTTAATTATCCACATCTCTTTGGTTGAAAATGTTTGAATATTATGATTTTTAAAAATTTTTGCATGGGCTGGCCAGATAGCTCAGTGGATTAAAGCGCCTCCTTAGGCAGATGCAGGGCCCCAGGTTCCATCCCCAGCTGCTGTGCTGGGCCTGCTCAGAAGGCATGCTGATATGGCAATTGAGACTGGGCGTGGTGGTGCTCGCCTGTTACCCCAGTGCTTGGGAGTCTGAACACAGGAGAAGCACTACGAATCAGATCTATGTGGTGTGACCCTGTAGACCCTATCCCAAATGCATAAAAAAAAAAAAAAAACCAGACACAACAACAAAAGTTCTGAAGACGTCAAGGAAATTCTATACTTAGAAATTTGAATGATTTGAATTGAACATACATCTTTTGAAAATAAGCTTTGTAAATCCTCAGTGTTTCTAAATGTTTAGACTTACTTTGGACCAATAGAGGATGAGTGGCTATATGCTAATTGCTAACATTGCATTTAACAGCATCCAGTATTTGAGACTATTTTTATAGCTTTACATTGAATAAATCTTTTAATGTTTTCATAACACAAATGCATTTGTATACTCAGAACAATGAGCTATAAGTCAAGTGAAATTTAAACTTACGTTATTTATTTGTGATACCAAGGATTGAACTCAAGATCTTGCATTTGTCAGGCATGCACTTAGGGCACTGAGCTATATCCACCATATTTCTGAGAATTAGGTCTCTTTTTTCTAGAATGCATTTTTAATAAATAATAGCTATTTATATGCTCTAAGATTTTGGTTTCAATTTTCTTTAAAACTCATGATTATCTGTGGTAGTGCTCTTTGTTGTTACTTTAATTGTAATGAGTTTGTGGAATAAAAAGGTAGGCTCTCAAATAATAGAAATTTTAAATTTCACAATTAAAAATAAATAATTCTGTTTCAAATATTCAGAAACATTTGTAATGGTTCATTTTAAAATGTCATCTATTTGGTTCCTAAAGTTCCTTTAGTCTAAAATTTTAGTCTAACTTTAGCTACAATAACATTTCTTTAATTTGTTTATGAACAACAGAGAATTTAGAAAAAAATGGTCTGCCCTGGTTTGTCTTTTCCTTAAAGGAATTAATCAGATTTCAATGCTTTTGCAAGATACTTAACTACACATTGTGATTCAATGCCATGCTTGAAAACTAGGAAAGATAAAAGCCTATATATATTGATGAAATACATAGATAAAAATGACCTCTCACACTAACATTCATTTATATTTATGAATTTTATAGATAGCATTTGGAAGTCAATTATGCCTTTATGACAAAGTTGTGCTGCTATTTTCCTACCAGTATGTCTGTAAGGGCAGAGATTACATGGTAAAACAAAAGGTACACTAGGTTCCAAATACTATCTATAAAATTTGCCAGGAATAGAAATACATCTTCCATTTGACACAAAATACAATCCATATTTTATATTCTGGCTCTAGGAACTTTGCGAGGTCACTTCCATCAGAGATTTCCAGGGGAGCTAGGAATCTGGCCTGTGAGTTTTCTTTTGGCAGTACTTTTGAAATAAAACACAATCACTTATATTATTTCAAAAAGTTATCCATCATGCACAATTAAAATACACTGCAGTAGTTTAAGCTCTGGAACACAGCTTGAAAAATTTGCTGTTCATGGGAGGTGGAAAACATGCAGAGAAAATGAAAGTGGGAGGCCAGGCATTGGAGGGATTTGGTTCCATGTGGATGCAGAATTTGACTCAAAACACATATGTTCCAGGAAGTGTTTGTTGAGGACTGTGTTGTTAATTAAGACTTTCAAAGGTTCAACCATACCACTTCAGGTTCTCAGGAAGTATGTAATACATGTAGTTACCATGGTAAAGTTAAAATCTGAGACTCCAGCTGTTTACATACACATAATTCTAACAGATTTACCATAAGGAATGGTGAGAAAATAGCTCTCTTAGAGACAGATGGGAAGTTGCAGCCATATTTTATTATACTATCTCATTGTGGTTTTTTACACTGTGGGAATTCCACTTCCAGAATGGGGAGAGCTTCTCCACTTTCATTTGAGTCTGACCACTTTTCTTCAGGGAAAGCAAAGACTCACAAATCAAAAGCTTGTTCATGTTAAATCCCAGGAAAAAACTTACAAAGACAATCTTGCTACATAAGCATGCCTATCCATGCAACAAAAGACATTCTACCAAAAGCCCAATCCAAACGAAATAGAGTAGACGGATGGAGCATGTGGCTGGTGGTGCTTAGCAGAGTCATGGCCCTGGAGAAGTTTGGTGTGATCATCCACTGGTGGAGGTGAAGGGCTCTTAACCCTGACCTCCACTCATGAACCTTTCCAGTTGATTCACTGGCCTTACAAATCCACAGGTATTTCTTCTAATTTGTTTTCAGTGTAGTTGTAGAGGGTAAATGTTTGTTCTGTTTATGGGTCATCAGTTATGTAGTTTCAAGTACCCCACTAAAAGTTGAAAAGCAGAATTGAGCTTCACAATCAATTGAGATTTCTTTCTAATCTTTTAGGGATGGGGAAGTAAAATTTCAGTTCAGCTGTTACTTTCATTAATTCTTATAGTTCTTAGTGTCTGTAATGATGCTGGGATAACTTTTGTTTAGGATTCAGTTATGTTCCAAAATTAATTAAAAATTATATTATAAGGTGGTAGGAACTATTATTGCAAGAATGTCTCAGAAACAATATAAATCCTATCTTTAAATTATCCAGCTTTGGCTAAATATATATATAGATATATATTTAGCCAAAGCTGGATAATTATATCCCAATGGGCTGAATGACCCTAAGATGGGTCAGAATATGGTGGAGTAAATAATTTTCATGCTTAAAGAAGATCAGATGTTGCTCTCTTGGAAGAACAGTTTTATGAGTGACAGAAAGAACTGATTGATAACCTCTGATGCCATGGTTATTGCTTTTCTTAAAAAAAAAAAAGAAAAATATTTAAATGACAACTTTGCCCTCAATTTGAACCCCATAATTGTCCATAATTCTTGTATTTCTTGTTTTCCTTGTCTTCCTAACACTGTCATTATTTTCATTTTTCTTTGCACTTAATTTGTTTTATTGTGCATTGATTGAATTTATGCTAGGTTTTAAAATATTAAAATATTGTCCTGTACATTAAAAATAACATGATAGATGTACATGCATTCATAATAAATTAGCCTCAAAATATATTACATAGAAAAGATAAAATGCAAAGTACATATGTTTCCATTTTTGTGATGAAATACATAAAATAAATACAGATATATGCACATATATTTAGTTCTTTGTGCATAGCCCATCTCTGTAAGCATGCATATGAAAAGTGGTAGTCATGTTTACCTGCACGCAAGAAAGGGAGACTGAGAAAGTCTGAGATCAATGACAGAGGTGGGATTGTCCTACTTTTATATATATGTATATATCATATGTAAATCTTATATAAATGTATAAATTAATATTTATGCCTCATAGAAAATGTATACCTGTATGTCAAACAATAACTACAAACATACACATACCCATATACACACAGAACCCACCATGTGTTTTGTACCATCTAAACTTCTTATTAAGTAGTTTACGTGAAAATAAGAGAACCTCTATTGTTAAAATGTCACTGAAGATGTAAAATAACTGTTCTATGGTTTTCAGATTTAGGTTTTATTTTTCTATTTACTAACTAACACTTTTTATTTTATGGATATAGGGCATAAATTATGATTATTCAATAAAACATTTTTATTTGGTGTTAGAATGGATTGCCAATATTTTATTTTAGCAAAATGTGATACTCTGAAGTTTGCATTTGACATTCACACACAGTGAAGTTTGTTTTGTCAAAATACTAGATGCAAACATGAACGCCTAAACTCAGGTTTTAAAATTTAAATAGAGATCCATATGGTTTTTAAAATCGAATGGGGTGGGTTGCCAGCAGTATCTTATACATTTTGAATGGCAATGAATTTAACAATTCACTGATTTTTAGTCAAGATGTTTTAATTGGCCTGAAAAAGGAAATGAGCGACACAGTTCAAACAGTCCCTCCTTTAGGCTCAATTATTTGGCTATTTGCTGAAATTTTCATTTGATGTATGTTTCTCTGTGAAGGGAAAGAGCAGAGTAATTTACAAGTAAAGCATTGGAAAATCTCATTAGTTCTTAAAAAAATTATAGAGACATGTGTTGTGTTCATCAATTTACTTCCTGTTCATCATTAAACTCTTGTTTGCAAGAGTTATGTTGTATTACATACATAATGTTGTTGTTTCTTCCTTTTGTAGAAATGATTTCAGTACCTGTTCATGTGAAATGCTTTTTCACTAAACCTTTCCAGAAGTTTCATGGTTTTCTCTCCACCAATTCTGTTAGGGGATATCTATCATAATTATAAGATGATGCTGAGCTAAAGTAATGTCATTTATACTGTGGTATAATGCTAAGAAATCTAGAATAGTGAGCTAATAAATGCAACTTGTGTCTATTTTCAGACCGCACTATTTAAAAAATGTTTCAACAGCAAAGGTAGAGCTTCAGTGTTGTGAAAGAAAAAGCAGCAAAGAATGTTAAATAATAAATGAATCATGACTCTCTGAATGTCCTCAACATTTAAAACCTGCAGGGTGACCCATAATGCTGAGCTGTTCTGACCTTCTGTCCAGACAGTCATAAAATCCCACTGCACTTTCAGTTGTTGGAATTGTGAAAGAAATATATCATAAAGAAAACAGAACTGCTACAGGGGACTATAAACTTCTTAAATAATTTCCTGTAGGTTGTTTGCTATTCTATATTTTATTAGGCATTATACTTAAAGCTTGCAATTGTACAAGTCAAGTGCATTAATTGTTTGGGCCATTAGAAAAATGGCCCTCCTCCAAAAGTCTAATATCTGTGCATTAGGTAGAAGTTTAATAATTTTTGTCAAGTGACTTAAATTGTCTTTGTTTACATATCAGTACAATACTATGCAAAGTCAAGTAGGAATTTTTTTAAATGGTACTTTTTTTTTAATGGTACCTAGGATTGAACTCAGGACTCTGAACTTGCCAGGCAGGCACTTAATCTAGTGAGCTATCTCCCCGGCCTTAAAATGGTATTTTCTTCCACCTCATTTCAGACATGCTTTTAAATTTTTTCTGGTAGGTAATATCATGACAAATATATTAAATAGAAGCATGTACATCAAAGTGAATTAACTGGTTAGTGTCATTGGAAGAATATTGAATAATTTTAACAACCCTTTAATTTTTTTCAATCCACTAAATTTTATATCATTAAACTAATAGATTTTTGGTGTTCTTAGGTTATATTTACAGAAAAAAAAATCGTTTCTGCAGAGACTTTTGTCCAAGGGAAAATTTGACATGATATTTTAATTACCTAAAGTTTAATGCCAGATTATGTGATATCTTGCTTTCCCCGAATCAGTTCTGTGAGTTAGCAAGATGAGTTTGTTTTCAGTTTAATAAAGCAGAAAGACTAAGGGAGAGCTGAAGAGAAAGCTAGGCGGTCATTTGTGAGTGGTGCTCGGTCTGCAGGCTCCGTCTTAGAGTCTCTTGAAGAATCTGAGTGTTTTCTTTGGAGTGAGTGATGCTTGCTTCTGCAATGGGATGAAACAAAACATTCATTAAGTTAATAATCCTTTCTGTAATCCTTCCTACGAAGATCCAGTAAGAGAACTCCAGAAAGAGCATAACGAGACAGCATCGTTACTCTTTCTGTCTGAATGTATCAATAAATGAATGCCCAGAGGGAAAGTATCATTTCATAGTGCTATGTGACCTTTTACAAACATTATTTTCATTAAAAAATAGCTCATCTAATATTTCCATATTAATCAGGCAGCACTTTCTCAGATGAACAACTGTTTATTTTAGGACTTGGTGGGACAGTGTAAGAAGGGTATAATCACACTCCATTTTAGAAGGTCATGGAAACTTCACCTTCATTTTCTTTCAGCTGCAGGGGCCCCTTCTTGTTTTCTTTTTTCTTGCCTGATGAAAATTCATGGCCTGTGACCTCACTAGCTGTTTTTATGCATGTGAGGAACTATTATCTTAGAAAGTACTTGCTAGAGTATTTGCAGGTGCTCATACCAAATCCAAAACCTTAAATTTAAAATGAAGAGCTGAGAATGTCAGCTGTCCAAATTACTAGAGAAAGAAAGTGCAAAGTATTTTCCAACAATAATTCTACTAAAGGTAAATGGATCAGAATGTGGATTTGTATGACAAAATCAATTCTTATTTATCTAATGACTGAAAAAATGAATTATTTACACAGTAGTTAAATTTGTAGGGACTCAGTTCTCTGCAGAGGATATTTAATGACTTGTTGGGAAGATATTCTCTATTTACTAGTTGAACCTTCAGGAACCCATTTTTTATTATTCACTATTTGCCTCTTGATAGTTGTCTCAGTTACTTTTGCTGGGACCAAACAATTAAGGAAGGAAATGTTTATTTAGCTCCGGTTAGTGGAGGCTTCTGTAAGTACTTGGCTGGTTCCAAGGCAGAGAGGTACATGGCAAAGGGCAGAAGTTCATGGTGGAAAGCAGCAAAGAGAAGCTGCAGCTGAGGCATGCCTCCCTCTCCTCCTTATGCTGCAATGTGGATTACCCACCCCAGGGCTGGAACAACACACCCATAAGCACCACTGGATCAAGAATTAATCACAAACTCTAGAAGTTGCCCCATGACTGCTCTGGGGAGAAAACTAGATGCAAACCATAATGAGTCATGATAAAACATATAAACAACTACCAACAACATTCTAAAGTGTTCTCACTTATAAATATTGTTTCATAAAATAACAGCATTAATCATCCTACTGAATATTTTTTGCAAGATAAATTTAAATTTTATTGGCATGTTTAAATAATCATACTATGAATTCTTGAATTTATTAACATAGATGTGTGTGATAATATTTTGTTAACCTTTAACATATAATTTTTAATTAAAAGATTGGCTTTACTACATTGGGGGAAAAAGTAATTCCTTAAACTATAAAAGATTGTTTTAAGATTACACGAAGAATGATAGAAACCTTTGAAAGTATGTTTATTTTAAAGAAAGGTGAGTGCACCCTTTGATCGCTCAGCTGGTAGAGTGGAGGACTGTAGCACGTCACACACATCTGTGGATATCCTTGATTTGCTGGTTTGATCCCATCTTGAAGGACGTGCCTGATGCTTTTGGAGCCAGGGAGATGGCTCAGTAGAATAAGTGCTTCCCTGGCAAGCACAAGGCTGAGTTCCAAAAAAATAAATGAATACATAAATAAATAAATAATAAGTAAATTAAAAAGGTGAAATGTTTATGGCAGTTTATCTGCATTTGAGGGTTTCATTATTTTTATAATAGTTATCCAATCAGAGGCCAAAACAGGAAGCCAAAAGCATTTCCAGCAGTTCTCCAGAGCATCATATTTATAAGAAATTTTAAATACTTACACATAATTAATTATACATAATTAGTTATTAATTAATGATAGTTAATTCAGCTTTAACTCAATATATATGTATGTCTGGGATTGTAATATAAATGGGGTGGGAATGATGCACAACCTTGATCCATTTTTTAATACCTAAGTATGCATTTTAATCCCAGAATCAGAGCACCCTAATTTGTTTTATGATTTTGTTATGCTACAGTTTCTCCACGCATCCTCAATGTATTTATTTATATTTCTATTTTCTGTCATTCCCGGATGAAGGAAAGTTATGCTTCTGCTAAATTTATCAGTCATGGTCTCAGCAGTACGGACTGATGGTTCACAAATGGTAGTTAAAATATAGTTAACTATGTTTAATGTAACTGTCACAAGTGATGGTTATAATATTAAAATATCTCTTGTGATTTTGTTTTCTATACTTTCCATATTCAGTAACTTTTATCTTAGGTGCCTTTAAAGTATCTCGGGGAGACTAGCACAGGCCTGCTATAAGACTTTCTCTGGTGCAATAGGCCCTCGCTATACAAATGATAATTTACATAATAATCATTTATGGGGCTTTGAGCAGCAGGCATAATTTTTGGATATTAGTCAGTGTATGAGTCTAATTGGCATTGCTATAGCAAAATACCTAGGCTTACTGAAGTATAGAAGAAAACCTAGCTCCTAACAGGGACCTGAAAGCCAAGATCAAATCCTTATACTGATCTGGATTCTGGGTAGGACATAATGTTGGACAGCATCACAGAGAGCTGTGCGAGGCCTCAGGATCATGTTGCTGGGTAAAGGCTTAAGAGTAGATTCAGTCCCAAATCCCTCCTGCAGGGTTCGCCCAGTTTACGTGATGACCCCTCTTGAGGCTCTACCTCTTAAAGACTATAGTTTGTTCCAGCACATTTGTTAGAGACCCAGCCTCAGACACATAAACCAGTGGAGAACAAACCGCATCTGAGCAACAGCACTGAGAAACCAAAAATCATCCAAGTTCCTGGGGCCACTGTCTACATGACTGCTCTTGGGCCTACATTTCAGTGGAGCTGCTATCCATCGCATCACCCTGTCCACCTTTGTGTTTTTTTTCATAAGAAGCATAACATGTGAAATTCTAAAATTCGTTAGCTCAGTTTATTTTTTTTTTTATTTTAAAACAAGGTTTGTTCAAAGAGTAGAGGCCTTGCCTACCTTGTTCTTCATGAACATTTGTGTTTCTGAAGTAGTACCTTGCAAAGATAGTTTTTAATACCTATGCATAGAATGAATCAAGGAATGAATAAACTCCATCAGGAGTAACCCCATAATGTTCAGAACATATGCTTTTCTCCAGGATTAGTCTCTTGGGATCAGAAATGTTTTATGATTTTTTCTAATTCTTTATGGACATTAAGAATAACATTAGATCTGTGAGATCTACAAAAGATATATGTATTACTATGGTATGATACCTTCATACCATAATGAGATAGGAATAGTGGGTGAAGGAGTGCAATAATTTTCTTTTCATATTAGCTTCTTCTGTAAAACTAGATAATTTAAAGACTCTCACTTTATGAATGAACAGTTCTACATTATTATTTTGTTTTATGCTTATTTAAAGTAATAGATGAGAAACATTTCTGCTGAACAAGAGAGCAAAAAACAGTATTTACCTTTACCTTCAAAATGTACCAGGTATTTCTAGCTCTTCTCCAACAGACATAGTGGAAGGCGGCTTATCTAGTCATCTATTCTTATTAATATATTCTTCAAGGCAAACTTTGAGATTCCTTGGAATTATGACTTTCTCTGGAATACAGGAAATGTTTCATGTTAATTAATGTCTGACTCCTTGAAATCCACTTGGTTGGTGCTATTCTTAGTGATAAAAGATCCACTTTATTTGGATTTTCTGTGCATTGTAATTTAAGGGAGCATTGCTAAGAATTGAAGAATGTTTATAAGTTGAAATATAGAGACAAATCAACAAAACTTGCACATAATTTGCTGTAACATGATGTGACTGGCTACTTCTCTTCTATATGTGTATATTTATTTGATCTTTCCAATTTGTTTGCTGAGTAACTATTTGAAAACGAATTTTGTCACATGAACCTCTTGTTAGGATTTTCTTTTTCTTTTTTTAAATTTATTTATTTGTTATAGGGTCTTGGTACACAGCTCAGACTCATAGTGATCCTCCTGTTTCAGCCTCTCCAGCGCTAGGATTACAGGTGTGTGCCACCATTCCCCGTTTTGGTGGCCAGCACAATGCCAGGGCTGCCACGGCATGCAGTACCAGGAATTGTACCCATGTTTGCACTTGCAAGGCAGGTTTGTAGACCACTGAGCTATTTCCCTGACCACTCTTGCTAACATTTTCAGTTTCCTGCTTTGTGTCTAGCAGAAAATCAGCAAACTTTAATGCATAAAAAGGCTGACTTCTGCTCTATTAACCTCATATATCATGTTTTTATCAGAGTTCCACTGAAACAAAATTTGATAACATTCATCCAATATTTTAAAATTAAAATGAAGATTCAAATCTGTAACACACATGAAATTCATCAGCAGAATTACATTTATATTGAATTATTTATTAATTTAATTTTATTTTATTTTATTGTGGTATCAGATATCAAACTTGGGACTTTGCACTTGCCAGGCAGGCACTTATGCCGCTGAGCTATATCCCCTGCCTGAATGATTTTTTCTGTATACATAAAATATAAATAAAGAATTATGTGGATATTAGGATTTCTACATAATATTGCAGTATTAAAATCAAATACCTAAGGCTTAGGTTTAGTAAGAATGGTTTTACAGTATTATACAGTGATAATTAAAATTGCCTCCTACAATAGGCCTCAGGTCTTTTGATCTTGTATTCAGGGGGCTACACTGATTTAAATCAGAAGATAAGACAACACAGCAACCAAACTATGCTAAAGCATACATACATCTGCTTCTATTCCACAATAAGTCCAATAACTATATTTTACAGTTTAATTGCAATCACATAAAAAGTTTTTGGAGTCTCTTGTGAAAAACTAACTAGTAGGTTACTTACAGTAAACATGCCTTTCAATTAGAATTCCTCTTGTTTGAAGTAGAGGTATGTGTTATAGCTCTGTATTGTTAATAAATCAGTGATTAGTTGAACATCTGATTTCATGGAGTTAAATGAGAAACATTTTTTTCTGATCCAATCAAATCTTTTAGTCAGTGATCAAATTCTCTTATGAAATGACATGAAACACTCATCCCTGAAGAAAATACTTTGTGAAGACCTTTTATGTCTGTTTATTCAAAGTAAGTAAGTAGAACTATGAGAACTGTACTTCTACAGAAATTGCAAATAACTGTGAGCATCAAAATCAGCAATAAGGCAGTCAAAATGAGCCATAAATATAGCAATGTAAAAGAAAGCCAGAATTTAGAAGTGAGAAATGCAATTATTTACAGTGTAAGTAGGTAAAGTGCAAGATAACATAATTATTCTCTGTTCTTCTTGACTGTTACATTTATTATTATGAAACGGCTTCCCATTAATCTTTTTCTCTAAATGGATGTCTGATTAAACTTCATGTACAATGTTTATGTACCTCATTGAAAAATGTAGTCGTTCTTAAAATAAGTCATTTCAAATTCTTCAAGTCTTCA
The DNA here is from genome assembly GCA_004027165.1 of Ctenomys sociabilis. Taxonomy (NCBI): domain Eukaryota; kingdom Metazoa; phylum Chordata; class Mammalia; order Rodentia; family Ctenomyidae; genus Ctenomys; species Ctenomys sociabilis. The sequence continues at coordinate 13,716 of PVKA01022635.1, read as the reverse complement.
AGCTTTACACCTGGCTCCAACTTAGAGTCCTATTCACATTAGAAGGGGCGTGAGAATACATAAGCAGCGTGCTGAGATCACTGGACTGAAGCGTGGAGAGAAGCAAGCAGTATGTCCTCGTGCACTAAAAACAGACTGTAATGAAAAGAAGGCTCATGAAATACACTTGATTAGTGAGGATAGGGCATGTTGGTCACTTCCTCATGGGAAGCCGATGTGTAGACTGCTGCAAGCAATGTTAAATGATCATTTAGGAAGCAGAAGTGATGGTGCTTTGCTTTATAGACATCCTTATTCATAGGGGGAGAGAAAGGTAAATGCTAAGCCGCTGGGCTTTGGACAGGACTGATTCTGTACTTAAACATAGTACAGAATCATCAGCCGTGAGACCTGGGGCAAGCTCCCTAATTTTAACAAATATATATATATATATATATATATATATATATATATATATATATATATATATAATTTTTTTTATTGAGTAATGGAAGTTTGTCTTAATAGATATGATCATCATCTTACCAGCCATTTTAAACCCTTGGGGTTTTTAACTTATTTCCTACCTTTCTCTCTCCCTTTCCCTCTCTTCCTGCTTCCCTCCCCCTCTCCTTCTTACCCTCTCTCCTCAGCCTTTTGTATTTTTTATTTTTGGCACTAATGTTTGGACGTGCCCTTCCTACTTGAATTTTTCCACCTCTTCTTAACTTGCTTAGCTTTTTACTTATTTTCTGATCTCAGGCTTTGACCACTTACCTCCATCCCTACTCCCAAAGCCCAAGCCCACATCAACTTCCTCTGGTTTATGGTCTCTTTTAATAGCATGTTCTTTTCATTCAGAAAGCTTACCTCAATTTTTATTAATGCATTACTATAATTATTTTTTGAATATCTTTTTTTTATTAGGTCTTATGGTTCAGGGTGTGAAAAATCCTAGGCGACTTTTTGCCCAACCTTGTATCTCTAGTATTTAACAGATATTAGGTGTGTACTACCTGTGGATGGATTAATGGACTATACCTGACATTCATTTATATGTGATATAGCACCCTGTGTTGGGATAAGGAATGGGTAAATTCATACATACAATACAGTTCTGCCATTTCTCAGGTTAAATTTCATATCTACAAAGATTTACCAAGAAAATAACTACTAAGTATGTGTAAAAATGTAGAAATTGTTGTATAAAAATTCTGGTCCTGTGATAGCTCTAGAATTTAAGTGAGAACATATAGGAAACCATCTTGTATACTTTAGGACATTAGAATAGCAAAAGTGAAGTCTAAAAGCTGGGAACATTTTTCTTTTATTAGCTCGACAGTGAGGACCCAGGGACAATGGGAAAACTGGGGTAGTTAAAAAGACACGAGAAGCAATAACACTGCTACTATTCCAGGTGCTGAGCACTGTGAGGACAGGATTTCCTGCACACAGAGAATAGGTTAAGAGAGCAGACAGTGGAGACATACAGTATTTAAGGACAATTAAAAATAGGCACAAAGGGGTGGTGGCACTGGTCTGCATTCCCAACACTTGGAGAGGCTGAGGTGGTAAATCTGAGGTTTGCCAGAGCAATTCGTACTGTAGAGAAGTAAAAATGAAAGTTAATGTAGCTCAGTAGGAAGTCTCTGGATTGAATGTTGAATTCCCAGAAATACATACACACACACACACACACACACACACACACACACACACACATTGCGGGAGGAATCAGTGATGATCAACCAAGAAAAGATAATCCATGAGGATCATATAAAGCAAGAGAGAGTGTGTTTGAATTGAATCATTTTAGAGCACAGGTTATTATTTCAGAGTTCATGAAACTGAAATACCTCCACGATCTGTACTCCCAAAGGAAGCTGAAAGCAGAGGTAAACATAAAGAAGACTTGTGTTTGAGGGGAGGTAATAAGGGGAGTATAAATTATACTGCTGTATATGCTGCTGACTGAGTAGAATGAAATTTGTGTCATATTTATATACATTGCTAATCTGTTTTGTCATCTATTCAAAATGATTCAGGGAAAGAATAAAACTACAGGATAATATTTAGTGGAAATGGAAGATTTATATGTTATATATATTAAATTGGAATTTTGCATTATTATTATTATCATTATATACCATACAATTACAATATTGTATCTGGCATTATGTGACATTTCTCTGTGCTATATTATACAGTTTGTTCTTTTAGTAACAATGTGTGGGCATGTCCCTCTCTGTGACTTTGCTAACACTGCAGGCTAGTATTCTTTATAAACTTTGCAAAGACCCTGAAATCATCTAAACCTGCCTTTGTTTAATTACTAGAACAATTTCTTGCAGATAGTAGAAATATCTAATTTAACTCAGTATCGTGCTGATTAGTGTGTATGTTGCATAAGCTGTGAAGTTTCTCAGGTTTAATTCATATACTATAATTACTAGTGGAGCGCTGTCCCGGAATGAGCTGCACGCGCCTGCGATACTTTAGAGCACTGATCTTTGGCTCAGAGAGAGCACAGTGGCCTAAGTGCCTGCTTAGGCAAGCACAGGTACCACAGTTTGATGCCTGGCAGCACATGCCACGCCAGCCCCACTCTGGGCATGCTGAGCCAGCCACCAAGACCTGGCATGGTGCTGCACACCTGTAATCACAGTGCTAGGGAAGCTGAGACAGGAGTATCACTGTGAGTCCAAGCTGTGAAATGAGACCCTGTACCATATATATATATATGGTACTGTGCTATTTTTGCAATGAGTAATGACCACTTTGCACAATAAATGACAGTTTCATTTTCCTTGCTCTGTAGATATTATTGCTCTGTTAGAAGTGAACATCTTTCATGGAAACTGCACAGAAATATACATTAAAGTAACCAAAGCAGCACACTTGATCTAAATTTCATTATAGGAAAGTACAACAATTTTAACTTAGAAAATATAAGCCAGCTGGCAAGAGTCAACTTTTGTGTGGCAGGATTTTGGCTGCTGGTAGTAGAGGTCAAAAGGAAGTCTTTCTGACATTTGTTTATTTGTTCAATTATTTTATTTAGTTGGATTTTTTGGTGTATGATATGTTATATGCTCTACCGCAGAGCTGTAACCTCAGCTTTTTGTTTTGATATAAAAGCATGCATTTAAAAAACAAATAAATAAAAGCATGAATTTTATAAATATTCTGCTTCATAACTTTTGAGAAAGCCCTTTCTCCCTACAACATCTAAGAAACTATATAAACTTCCAAAGTCCTTTCTTGAAAGCTCCATATAGTATAGTATCCTCAGGACTTTTGCCCTTATTATTTGTATCTCTAAAGCACTTCACTTCGGTACCCACAAGCCTTTTCCCAGAACACGTCTTCAAAGAGTCCTTGCCACTCCCCTTGTGACAAAAGCATCCTGTCTTCCTTATTTCATTAGCCAGCTTCTTTTCTCCTTATAGCAGTAACCAATATATTTATCAATTAATTTTTAAATGAAAATATTAGGTCCATGAATGTAGAACTTTGTTTCATCTACTACTGTGTTCTCAGATACTAAAATATTTCCTATCATATAGGAAACATAAATATTTTAAAATATATAAATGTATGAATGAAAGAATAAAATTGAGTATGTTAGTGAGAAAAACAGCTATATTTGATTATCTAAATATTTTAATGTATATATTTTACTCTTATTGTAACCAAACATGATGCCTTACCTCTGAGTGAGGACAAAGCCAATAGGCTCAACTAGATAACGAGAGAGATCCATGCGGGGAAGTCAGGAGAGCACTGGCAATAACTTTCACAGTGGTTCTCTCTCTTTTTATTTAATGTATTTAGTTGTTACAGGGTCTCACTACACAGCTCAGACCTGTGGTGGTCCTCGTGCTTTCAGCCTCCCCAGCACTGGGATTACTCCTATGTGCCACTCTGCCCGGATTCTGGCCAGCTCAGGGCACCCTGGGGATGGGGCTGGCATGGCATGTGGTGCCCGGGATCAAAGCACGCTCTGTGAACTTGCCTAAACTAGCAGGCGCTTTAGTCCCCTGAGTTTTCTCTCTCTGGCCCCACAGTGGTTATCTCCTTGATCAAAGCATGCAAGGGACTTTTGTTGGAGAAAATCACGTGTACTCACTTTGGAGAGACTTGTCAATAAGCACAGAATGTTCTGAGCATGCTTGGTTCAGTATCCTGCTTCCCATGTTCAAAACAGCAGATAGAACACCTTCTGGGTAGAGAATTTAGCTTTATAATGAGACAATGGTGAGCCAGGCACTCAAAGCCTTCATAACAGGAAAATAAGGAAGGAAGATGAATTATAACTGAAAACTATTCATGGAAAAGTTAACATGACTTTTCTGTTTCTTAATGAGTGTCTATGTTTTCATTAGTGTCTCTGAAATTGATTTAAAATATAGTTTCTTGTGATAGTCAATACCACAAATGCACTTTTTTTTTGTACCAGGCATCAAACTCAGCACTTTGTTCTTGCCAGGCAGGTACCAGTGCTGCTGAGCTAGCTCCCTGGCTCCACACAGATAGTTTTAAGTTACTTGTCAGGTCTAGATAAGAAAATATGAAAAACTGTATGTGTAACATGAGAAAGATTTTTTCCTGTCAATTAAAAGAAAATATTAACAACACCATACCACAGGAATATTTGTACACCTGTATTTATAGCAACACAGTTTGTAATACCTAAATCTTGGGGAAAAAAATCCCAAATGCCTGTCAACTAAGGAATGGATAAAAAAAGATTAAAAAGAAAAAGATGTGGTCTTTTTATACAAAGGGAATACTACTCAGCCATAAAGAAAGATAAATTTCAGATGTTTATAGGTAAGTGTGTGAAACTTTAGACTATACTCACAAGTGGAATAAATCAGATTGACATTTGTAAACACTGTATTTTTCTCCCTGGTGTAAGAAATTGGAAGAGTAAATAAGGATAAAAATGTATAATAGATATCATGAAATGGTAGGTATCACTAGGATAGGGAAAGGGAAAGGAAGGGAAAAGGAAAAAAATTACAAAGTTTTTCTATGTCATAGAAAGAAAGTTTTGTGCTGATAATGTTGGGAGAATTTTTTTTTTATGTCCGTATCTTGTACTCTGAGTAATTACTTGATAATAACAATATATGATGTACTATCTATTGTTAGTCTCTTTTTTGTATTGAAATTTTACTTTTTCCATAGTAGAAAAATTAAAATACATATTTTCACAATCATTAAAAAGAAAGAAAATCATATATCCTGTAATTTGAAAAAAATATTTTGCTTGCATTTTACCATCGTGAAGTATAAAAAATATTGATGATTTCAAGGCTGGTGAGATGGCTCAGCGGAATAAGCGCTTCCCTGGCAAGTGCAAGGGCCTAAGTTCAATCCCTGGTTCCAACAGCTGCACTTTCTTTATTTACTGATAAGAGACATACTGTATAATAATGTCTGTTAAGTATAATATCATGTATGCACCTTCTATGATACCAAAACATTATGAAAACAGTGTGCAATGTATTAATTTATCAAATCCATCTTGTCAAGGTATCTTAAAACTGTCTCATTGATATTTGTACTTCAATAAAACAAAAAGAAAAAAAGAAAAAGAAAAAGAAAAGATTGAATATAAAAAAAGAAAAATCACACACACACAAAAAGAAAAGGACTGGGGAGATGGCTCAGCGGAATAAGTGCTCCCCTGGCAAGCTCAAGGGCCTAAGTTCAATTCCAGATACTGCAAAAAAAAAAAAGAAAAAAAAAAGAAGAGAGAGAGTTTTGCTCAGTGGAAAAAAAAGTCGGAAATATTGATGATTTCAGACACTTTTTTGACTCATTCAAATGTGAAAGGTAATTTTGCTAATCAGTTTGTAAAGATTTTAGAACATTAAGATTCAATGCCTTCTTAAATTATATTTTGCCTTATATGGCTCTAATGCCGAGTCATTTCTCACCCCTAGGTTCTCTATCAAAATGAGCAGGAGTTCTTAGTGTACATTTGGAAGATAGGAAAGTATCTTTCATGTTGTAAATGGCAATACTTAAATATTGCTCTAATTTGAAATATAAGAAACACAATTAAACATTTAATATTCTCCATGAACATTCCTTCTGCAAAGAAATGCAGGATTGTCACTAAGAATTTCAGACGCTGTTTCCGAGTTACTTAGAAAAATTTTGACTGCTCTGTACTTTGTTTTATAAGAAATGCAAGACTACATTACAGTGTGAAAAGCTCAACTGTGTAAACAAATAAATATACTCACTTCCAAATTTTCCCATGTGAACTGGTGTCATCTCTACTCAGGATCATTTGGAATTAAATCCATTTGTGATTACTTTAAAATGCAGTTATTTAGTAATAATTTCAATAGACTTTTTCATTGCTATTTCATTTAAATATTTTAATGGATTCATTTTTAAAATGAGAATGAATTGTTTATAATACAGTATATTATTATGTTTTGAAAACTTGATGGCCTGAAATCAATTTATTATGCCTTCTATATAATTCATAGTTTGGCTAATTATAAAAATATGGTATATGGACATTTTGCTCAGAATTTTATTGACAATGATTAAATTTTTTATTTTAAATTTGCTAATGAGAAACCTGTTATCAACTATTTTTAATCTAAAGAATTTGATTTTTCTCTCCAAAAGCACTTTATATATATCATTGCTAGTTTGTCTTGTTTTTATACTGTTTTCAATACTCCCTTATTTTAATTGAAGAAGAATTACACATATTCCCACAAAGCTATGTGAAGTTTCCCATAGCTGCAGCATGACTCAGGGATTAGTATTGTTTTACGATTTCAGATGAGTCCTTTTCTAGAATCCCCACGGGTTCTGTTGTATTTGTAGAATATAAATGAAGTACAGTTTAGTAAAGCTCCATTTATTAAAATTGGCCTCTTCAACTTCTCTGTGATGCCTAACACTTGTATGATCTCAACTCCTCAAGTTCAGATTAAATTATGTGCTAAAATTCATCCACTACAAGACTTCTAACATAAGAGAACAGTTTCTAGATTTGAAAGTACCATGTCAGCAGATGGAACCTGGGAAAGAGAAGCAAACAGTGGAGCAGATTTCAGTCCCATCGTGACTGCACCCAATACACTCATTTGTAGGAATGCTTGGAACTCCCAACGTTAACCTACTTATAAACCAGTCATCATCATAATAGATAATGGGGTGATTCTCACTAAATTTGAGAGTTAAGTTACTACGGTCTTGTTAGAGTGAGAATTTGCAGCAAAGGGAAGAAGGCAACAGGGATTCATGTGTTAATGGATTAGAGTGGGATAAAATATAAAAATTCACATTTAGTATAGATATAGATTGTTATGTAGCGAACATTTGTAGATAGATGTAGGTACACTGGGATAATACACACAGACATTGCTTTTGCTCTTTCAGCTGAGAAGGTAAATAGCCCAGTAGCACAGGGCATATTTAGCATCTAGGTCTTTGTTTCTAGTATCATCCTGCAATCAAGGAAACCAGGGTTCTTTAAATTCATGGTATATTTAGGAAATAAAGTATGCAAATTATTCTAGGTTTTCTTGTATTGTAGTTGGAGGGAATACTAAAAAAAAAACAAAAAGAACAAAAATCACATATTAGTATTAGGGAATATGTTAAAGTGACATAAAGACCTCCCAAAGGCCAGGGCTGGAGACATAGCTCAGTGGTCTATGTGCCTGCCTGGTAAGTGCAAAGACCCAAGTTCAATCCCTGGTATCACAAGCCATGCTGATCTCTATGAATCTGAACTGTGTAATGATACCCTGCATCACAAAAATAAAATTTTAAAAAAGTGATTCCCAATGACCAACATCAGAACAATTTGAGGAAGAAAACAAAGCAGTATTATATCCAAATTATAAAATACTCACAAATCCTTATTAAAATTGTATAAATAAATAAGTGATAGTAGTAAGCAAATCTTGCTTTCATGCCATGTAAATGGTGGGTATAGTTGCTGCACCTCCAGGGTGGCAGGAAACTCTCTACTCTGTGAGCGTGGGCTGCTTACCAGCATGTGTTATCAAAGTAGCAGTGGAAGGGTGAGCGAGGTAGCTCAGCAGACTAAGCACCTGCTTGGGAAAGTGCAGGAACCAGGGTTTGATCCTCAGCCCCAGCCCCAAGGCCGGCTGAGCCTGTGACCGAGTGCAGGGTGGTGGCGCACACCTGCAATCCCAGGGCTGGGGAGGCTGAAAACAGGAGGAACACTATGAGTCTGAGCTGCATGGTGATATACTGTACCAAATACATAAATGAAAAGAAAGAAAGAAAGAAAGTAATGAAACAGTCTTGATCCTAGAAATAGTGAGGCCTTGTTAATTCTTCCTTAGTGAACATCAGCTCATTGATTCTAAAATGATATACTACTAGAAGATGTTAATACGAGAAAACTGGGTGCTAGGTGTATAGGACCACTTTACACCATCTTTCCAGATTTTTACAAATCTAAAACTCTCCTAAAAAGTCAATTTAAAACAGTAAATATCATTTAGCATCTCTGGTGACACATGGCAGGACATGTTGATTACATTTGCCTTGTTTTAATTCTGTAATAGTTTTTCGAGTTCCAATTATGTTTTTTCTCTGCTCTAGAAACAGCCTTTGGCCATTAAATTTTAATCTCAGCTGTTTTCTAATAACAACTGAAAATGTTAAGTTTTACATCAATGTCACATCATCCAAGAAGGTATTTTCAGGAGGGAGAAGTAAACTTGTGAGTTGCAGTTCCTAGCTGTGGATGTTTGTGCTCATTACTTCTACTCGTTTTGTCCCCACCTAGCTCTTTCTTTATTCTGACTGACCCATGTGGAGAGTGGGGACAGAAGATCTGAATGTAAGAACCATATCAGTGCTCAGGGGCTGATCACTCAGGACAACAGAGACAGCAGAGTGTGTGAGCAGCAGAGTGTGACAACACAGCCCAGATCAGCCAGTGATCCTGACCTTTTGGATATAAATCTATTTACCCTACAAAAGCTTCATGCTCTCATAGGCTTTAGGAAGGCAAGTTGATCATGAGGGATGCAGACTCCTCACCAGGAGAATAATCTAAATGTGTTGCTGAGAGATGAACCCTGAGAGGAGGAGGCAAGCCACCTGGACGTGGTCTACAAGGGTGAAACTACCTCCTTCCTTTCCTGGTCATACTCTGCTTCCTGCTGTCATTCCAGGGGCTGCTTCAGCCCTGTTATGTCTCTCTGCTGTGCTCTTCTCCAATGCTTCCCTGCCTCGGAGTCAGCTGTCTGTGGTACAAAAAGTTTGACTCTACAAACTGTGAGCCAAAACAACTCCTTGTTTTGCTTTAGATATGGTGCAATACATCAAAGCAAAGATTTTGACGTGGAGGGAGGGTTATTCCTGCGACTGTCCCTGATTAAGCCAGAGAGAGTTCTGGTTACACAGTTCAGAACCCCTTAGAACTGGTTCATAGTAGTTAGGGAAGGTTTGAAGATGCTGGATGGAAGAGCAGCCCTAGAGTGACAGAAACTAGCTTGGTGAGGGATTCTGGCCTCAGAGGGCTAGAATCAAGGTGATGTAGCATGCATTCAGGCTGTGGTTTGGGTATTGTGGGGGCTTTTAGCTAGTTCTGCCTTGAGACTCAAGAGCAAACATCTCAACTGAACAATTTAGAAAGTATGCAGTTTAGCCAGAAAGTGCCATCCTGAAAAGTTGTGTTCTGAAAAGAAGGAGAGAGAAAAACTTGGTTGCTTAACAGATCTTCATTAAAAAGAAGCAAAGTACTTTACCTCAGGACAATAGGAAAAAAACCTCTTCAGAGAATGTGAGGAACTAACAAGGCCCCACTATTTCTAGGCTCAAAATTGTAAAAGTGAAAGACTGCTGGAGAAGAGAGCCACAGACGGATTAATTCTCAGACACTCAGTTCGCGTACGGAGCCATGCAGGCACTGGAAAGTTTACCCAGACATATTGCAAAATGATTCAGCTACTGTTTCAGCTGGCGGCAGACCGTGGACTCATCCACATGGTGATGGACTGACAAGTATGAAGAATGCAAGAGTTGTGAGTTCAGGAAGGCTTTCGCCCAGATTTCAGAAGATCTGGGAGACCATGCTTTGGAGTTCTACTATTAGGTGAAAGGGGAATAAGGATTTTAATAGGCAAAATCCTTTCACCATCTTATCAGAGCCTCGTGTAGTTTGTCTAAACTATTCGTTGGGCAACGTCAGTGGGTACTGAAATGTGAGTGGAGAATGATGGGCTTTCTCTGCCTTAATAAAAAATTCTGCTAAGTTATAAAGGCAGCACGCCAGTATGGCATGGGCCACTGGAGGCCCGGTGCTGTGCTCCACCATCCTCCCCCCTGGTCAAACTGTAACTTCCTACTTCCTCTTCACAGTATCCTGTTTTCTTGTTCTTGCCTCCTGACCAATCACTATCTGCCATGTTGCACAGACAGCCCTTTAAGCCCCACCCCCAACCTGGCCCTATATAGCCTTTGTTCCTTGGGCTGGGCCTGAGGAAGCTCTACATCTCTCAATTCCTGTGGTCTTCCTCACACCCACAATAGAGGCTTCTTTTATCTTTCCTGTCTCTCTACTGTGCCTGAAAACCTAACAGAACTGTGAAGTTGTATAATTAATGTTGACTCCAACTATCCTGCCCATTAATAACTAGAGATTTTATAATATATTCAATGCAAAATGCCTACGTGTCTCATCTTTAAGTCTAACTTAGACCTCAAACTTAAGAGTGATCTTAAGAACTACATGTAAATGTTTATTATGGATAAAATATTTTGAAAAGAGTTTTTCGTGTAACACTTTTTGTTATTATTGTTGTTGTTTTGTCTTATCTTGCTATACAGTTCGGGCTGGCCTAAGCTCACTTTGTAGCCCAGGCTGGTCTCAAACTTGCAAAGATCCTCCTGCCTCAGTCTCCTTAGTGCTGGGGTTATGACATATGCCACTATGGCCAGCTTATTTTAATGAATCTAATCTTAGCAATTAGCTTTCCTAGGGCTCTCTCTTCTAACCCTACTCCAGTGCTTGACTTTATTGTTTCAAAGTGAAATTTTAAGTCTATAGAGTTAGAAATTGTTCATTAACTCAGTAGGATTTTCCTCAAAATCACATAAAGAGAGCAGACTGAATCATCCCTCAGCATTAATAAAACTTCTCATCATTCTTTTACAGCTTTCCTACTGAACAGTAAAATCATTTGAAATTATATTTTGTAAAAAATATTTTCTTCTAACATGGGGGGGAGAGAGAGAGAAAGAGAGAGAATATGATTATAAATGGTAGAGTTCAGTATCTAGCTTTTTCAAAATAAGGTTCTTTGTTTCTTATTCTGGAATATGTTCTGTGCTGCATTTTAAAAAAATGTATATAGTATATGGTCTACAGGGTCTCATTACACAGATCAGACTCGTGGTGATTCTCCTGTTTTCAGCCTCCCAAGTACCAGTATTGCAGGCACGTGCCACCACGCCCAGTCTCAGTGGCCATCTCAGCATGCCACGTGGGTGGGCCTGGCACAGCACACTGGGGGTCGAACCCTAGTCCCTGTGTCTGCCTAAGCAAGCATTTTAGTCCACTAAGCTACTTGGTGGGACCTCTGCTGCATTTTTGCTGTAACTTATAGTATTTCTTCTCTCTCTCTCTCTCTCTCTCTCTCTCTCTCTCTCATTTACCACAAGGAAATCATCAATCATATATCAAGATTAAAATCTTTCCTAGAATAGTGAATATACTTTGTAGCTATGTTTTATAGAAGTACACATTTACATTCGAATACCTAAAATAGATGTCACATTGTATTGCAGTAATTTAGAGGACATCAATAGCAGCCTTTCCTGAGGACAGAACACACAGCCGTGGTTTTGTTCATTGGACATTCAAGTAAAGGCCCTGCAGCTCATTTCATGGGTATAAGATCTTGAGAGAGTAGCTAGAAGTAGCGTCAAGTATCGATAAATGATAGCTTGCTTGCTCTTCTTTTTCTTTCTTTCTTTCTTTCTTTCTTTCTTTCTTTCTTTCTTTCTTTCTTTCTTTCTTTCTTTCTTTCTTTCTTCTTTCCCTTGACAGGCTCTTGCTTTAGAATTCAGGCTGACCTTGAACTCAGGTTGATCCTCCTGCCTCAGCCTTCCATGTGCTGCAGTAGTGGGCCTCCAGATCCAGCCTTGTTGTTTCTTCACTGCAGCAATTCTCAGGTATACTGTTAATTTAGTAGCCCTTTAGAGGGGTGAAAAGAAGCATTAACAGTTTCAAATTATGAGATAATAATTTTCAGAAATATTGACTTACAGAAAAAATACACCTTAGAATAAATTTGGTGCTGATTAGGAATGGAACACTTGTGGAATCTCTTTATTGTGGGAAAAGTCTTACACGGGGTCCGAGCATCTACCAGGGTGGTGTACCATGTCAAATTTTGTGTCATTTTCTCTAAGGTAAAGAGCTCCAACTTAGTGATCTCATCATTGTTTCTGAAAATGAGATCATATATACTTTGGCTGAACTTACCATGATTTCTAGGCGTTAATAAGTGTTTTATTTTCCTGAAATGTGATTGGCTCCCATGTTTATGTCATAGATTCAGAAAGACCTTTTAATTCCACATAAGTGATCACTTTGAAGTCCAGGCAAACTATGTAATTTGTCCAAGGTTGTATTGGTAATTTTTTTTTGTTAATAACTGTGTCTCTTATTTTTAGCAAAATAAAGGGACAGCAGTTCATAAAAATAGTTTCTGCAAGTATATTATTACCACATCTTGCTAGTGTAAGAACCTGAAAGAGCAAATAAAATCTGAAAGGCACAACAGATACTTTGAAAGGAAGGTCATGGGAAGGGACAACTGGGATGAGGAAAAGAACCCAAGAAAGAAGGAAGGGAAAAAAGATGTACTCATATAAGTGTATGTGTTGGCTTAGGTAATTGTACTGCTAGTGTCTTCTCATCTATTGAAAGGAGCAGTTAATGTTTATCTTTCTTCTTCTTACAACATTGTTTTTCCCAGTTTTGCATGCTTAAAAACACCATCTTTGAATAGGATATTATGCAATATGACAACCGATGTTGAATCCTTAGTATTTTATTCAGTGAGATTCTTATGATTTCTAGTGGTTTTATTCTCTTAAAAAATTAAAATAGATAACACATGCATATTGGTTTGTTTCATGATGAACACATACTGAAATATTGTGTCTGTCCCATAAGGAGCCTCCTTTCTTATGCACAACATAAGTCACAATGGTACGTTTTTGTACATTAAAATTTTAAAGAAAATGCTCTGATTGTAAACTGGAAGTGACTTCTAGTCTTCATTTTACACTTCTTAGGCCACTTTCTTCACTTAGTTTATCTGTTAAGTAGTGAATGATCTGCTAGGAGGCACTTAAATGAAATGAAGTCGACACATTTTTAAAAGGGCATTGCTAAATCAAAGTAGTCCATTCATAATTTAACTCATTCCCTAATTACTTCATAGTGTAAGACTAGTTTTAATCCAAAGGTAAACATAGCTGTACTTGTTTTTACTTTTGTCATCTTTTTTAATAATTAAATCTGAATTTGCAGTTAAATCTTTCTATTAAAGCAAGGTAAGCAAATAATATCTTTTGTTTTTATTTACACAAAAAAATATCTTTCTTGGCAATTCCTCTTCCTTTCCTCTTTCTTTTCTTTCTTTCTTTCTTTCTTTCTTTCTTTCTTTCTTTCTTTCTTTCTTTCTTTCTTTTTTTTTT
>PVKA01022634.1:7058-36932 GCA_004027165.1 Ctenomys sociabilis | reverse complement strand
AAAAGGAAAAGAAAGAAAAAACCACTAAGAACCCTGGCTCGTGAAGTCTGTTTTTCTGAGGACAGAGTGTTGGGTGCGGGTCTGGAGAATGAGGAGTAGGTGCTGTTGGAACTCCAGATTGCTTGGAGGTCACTAGATTTTGAAGTGCTAGGAACTTGGTTGGGAGACTCATTCTTCTGGACTGGAGCACGTGAGGCATCTGAGTGCCCCTGGAGTGGGATCTGTAGGAACACAAATCTGTTAGGAAAAAGGCAACAGACTTAAGAAACTAGATTCTGGGTGTGGGTGTGCACGAGTCATGGAGTTCTGGGGCCAGCGAGATAGCTCAGTGGACTAAAGTGCCTGCTTGGGCAAGCTTAGGCAAGCACAGGAACTGTGCTTTGATCCCTGGCACCACATGCCACACCAGCCCCACCCCCAGGGCAGCTGAGCAGGCCAGAGTCCGGGCATAGTGGCGCACACCTGTAATCCCAGCGCGGGGGAGGCTGAAAGCAGGAGGATCCCACAGTCTGAGCTGCATAGTGAGACCCTGCAACAGCCAAATGCATTAAAAATAATAATAATATAAACCAGACCCAAAAGTGTAAATGTCATATGGTCTCCCGAGTGTAAGAGCTCAAAAGAAGAAATACAAATGGAAAGGTATAACACAATTAAAAGGAACGTGAGGACTTAAGGGTTAGACAATGAAGAGAGGGCGAGGAGAAAAGCTAGTAAGCATGACAGGGGCAAAGCCACACATTTATAAGCACAAGATGGGCAAGGCAATGATCCTGAGAATCTTCAGCAGGATTTTGACACTGGCAGTTAATTGGTAGGATTCTCACCCTGACTAACTGTATAAGCTGATACCTGTGAGCTAAGCAACTGCACTGAAGACAGCAATGTGTAATACTAGGGTCGTGCTTGGAATGCCTGCCATTCTGGTCTTCTAAATACATACTGCTTGTCATTTCATACCAATTATTGACATACTCTCTCTCTCTTTTTTAAATGTTTGTTTTAAAAAAAGGGTAATAAATGGAAACAAGAGGCAAGGAAAAGAAAAAGCATCAGAGAGTTCTGAGTGCCAGGGTTTCTATTTCCAGGAGAGGAGGCAGAGGCTTACAACTTTGGTCCAGAGTGGCGTAGCGAGTTTCCTAGCCTCAGAGTACTGGTGTTTCAGGGATACTGGGATTTGGGGTACCAAGGACTTTCATGGGATTTAGGCACATGGGACTTTGGATTGTCCAGTCCTGCCCTTGTTCTGGTTCACTGAGGGCTCTCTTTTCTGGCTCTGTCCCTCACATCAAGGCTTCAGGAGCTGCAGGCGAGCCTCCTTCAGGCCTCAGGCCCTGGGAATGCATCCAGGGTGATCAGTTAGTACCCTCAGAACAGTGAGTCCTGGGTCCTCCCCCCCTTCCGCAGCTCTTAGTGTGGAAGGAGGCATCCAGTTCTCAACAACAGGGTGGGGTCCTGGCCCTTGTCTGGGTGCCTCTAGGGCAGAAGCAGGGTCCTGGGGAGTATGAAGCTTTATAAGGCTCCTCAGGGAATTTTTTCAGTCCCAAGCTTGCCACTTGCCTCTGGACACCTCTGTCACCATGTGGTTCCTGGTTCTGTGTCTTGTCCTGTTCCTAGAGAGGACTGGTGAGTCCGGGGGGGGGGGGGGAAAGAGGAGAAGGACAAAGAAAGGGAGGAGGGGGAGGCGGGGGAAGGGGAAGAGAGGGAGAAAGAGGAAGAGAAGGAGGGGGAGGAGGAGGAAGGGCCCAGATTCTCACCTGCCCTCATCCCCCAGAAGTCCTTCCTCTCCCATTCAGCATTCAGTCACGTTCCCTCAGCACGCAGTCCACCCCACACCAGGGTGCTGGGCTTGTTCCTGTTGCTCACAGATCTGCCCCCAAATCCTACCCCCAAGCCCTCTCTGTTGCCAAGTGCACCACAGACCTCGTTCCTCCTGTAGATCCTGCTCCCCAATTCCCGGGAACTCTGGAACACTCTTCTCCCCAGTCATCTTCCTGCCTCCAGCCATTTTCCTAAAGGGGGAGATCTTGAACAATTTCTGTCTCTCTTTGTGGGGCTCAAACTTTAAAGATCTTGCTTGGTGAGAAATCTGTCTTCAGAGACCTGCAATTTACCGGGTTCTACTACTTTTTCCCTGTACCCCAGACCTTCTCTGTCTCCCAGCCCTGCTCCCATGGAAACTATTTTATCACATGCTCTGCTTCTTCCCAAAGCCAGACTGTCTCCTGTGACAATAACCCCTCACCTGGCATCGGCCTTCTGCAAATGCCTCCTTGTTCCCTCTTTTCCCAGACCCCCGTCAGGGGTTGATTTTTGTGTAGGAAAAACATTTAGCTCCTGACTGCATCTGCCACTCATCTAAGGGCTGGTTCCCTGACTGCAGTTTCTTCAGAACCTCTGAAGACCATTTCCATTCCCAAATTGTTCCCTCAACCCTGGGCCTCAGACTGCCCAAACCTTCCCTCCCAGCAAGTTGACCTCTTCTGCTGCAGCTCGCCTTTGCTTTCCAGAATCCCCTCCCTTTCCAAAACATTTTCCAGACTTACCCTCTGGACTCAGTGCCTGCTTCCGGTGCTGCCTTGGTGTCTCCTGTCCTCCTCCTTGGGCTTTGATCTGCCTCAACAGTAGAAAGTCTTCCCAATTAGGACCAGCCAGCACCATGCAAACCCAGGGAATTGTCCCAAATTCCTGACACTTCCCTGTGCCCTTGCCTATGACCTTGAGGCCCAGTCCTGGTCCTATCCAGTCTACCACATCCATTTAGACCCTCAGGATGGCTAGCTCCATCCCAGCCCTCCTGTCGACTGCGTGCTCTACCTAGCATCCCCTTTTACAGGTGCTGCACCTCCAGTTCAGTCACGCATCGTAGGAGGCTGGGAGTGTGAGAAGCATTCCCAGCCCTGGCAGGTGGCTGTGTACCACCATGGTTTAGCAGTGTGCGGGGGCATCCTGGTGCACCCCCAGTGGGTGCTCACAGCTGCCCACTGCCCCAGCAGGTGAGAAGGCTTGGGGTGCAGCTCAGTGGTAGAACAATCACCCAGTGTGGGTTGAATCTCATATACCCCTGTGTCCCCCTCAACAATGAGGAGGGCCGGAGCTCGGCAGGGAAAGGATCTGGCATTGACCTTGGATGCCTTCATGGGGGAGGCTGCAAGGGAGAGGAGGAAGATGCTGTCCAGGAGGCCACAGCAGAGGTGCCGGTCCCCACCACTCGGGGCAGGGCTGCCTGGATCTCCATCTCTGTGTCTCTGTCTGTCTCCTCTGTCTCAGTGTCTCTGGGTTCCCCTGCCCCCCTCTGTTCATGTCTAGGTGTCTCTGAAGTCCTCTATGTCACTGTGTCCCCATCCGAATTTCTCTGGATTGCCATCTAAGTTCCCTCCCCATCACCGCTGGTCATACTCCCAGGATGGGCTAGGGGGACCCCAGAGGAGAGAAATGGGCACATCCTAATCTGTGTGGGGCCCTCCCTGTGGGACGTTTGTCCAGGTGGGAGGCTCAGAAAAGGGCTGCCTGAGCTGGGCAGGGGGGTAGGAGGGGAGAGGGTGAGAGGGGCTGGAGAGCAGGAGGGTCCCTGGCCTCGGGCTGGGGTCCAGGCCGCCTGCAGGGAGCCCTCAGCGCTGCCGAGCTGCTCCCAGGCCCCCACACCCAGCCTCCTCCTCTCCTTCCTAGCCCTCTCTCTGCCCCTGGCCTTTGGCTTCTCTGCGTCTCTACCTGCCTCCTTCCTGCTCCCTGTCCTCCCCTCGGCCTTGTGGTCCAACCGTCCACGCACACACTCTTTCTAGGGCCCTGTTGTATCCCCACCTTCACACTTCAACTTCCTTTGTCCCCTCACAGTACTCTGCGGCTGCCTTTTTCCCTCCTTGCCCGTGCTCCCTGGTCCACCTCCTGGCCTCTCTCTTCCCGCGCTTTCTCCAACCCATTCTCCACAGAGAGAGCCAGGTCTTGCTGGGTCGTCACAACCTGTGCGAGGAGGAAGACACAGCCCAACACATGCACGTCAGCTACGCCCTTGCGCACCTGTGCTACAGCGCGAGCCTCCCGAGGCACGGGACGGGACGTGGGGCTGGGAGCCCGACTTCAGCCACGACCTGAGGCTGCTCCGCCTGTCTGAGCCCGCCAACATCACTGAGGCCGTGAAGGTCCTGGCCTTGCCCACGGTGCAGCCAGAACTGGGGAGTCCGTGTGTCGCCTCCGGCTGGGGCAGCACGCAGCCAGAGGTAAACCCGTGTAAGTCAGGGCCCAGTGGCCACGCAGCCGCACCGAGCCTGCACACTTGGGTCTGAGGGATGATGGGGGCTGGTTAGGGTGGTCTGGCTGCAGCCCGGTTTCCTGTGGCCCGCAGTGACGCTCCCCAGGACTCTGCAGTGTGTGGACCTCAGCCTCCTGTCCGGAGATGCGTGTGGGAGCGCCTACGCTATGCCGGCGACAGAGTTCATGCTGTGTGCTGGGCACTTGCAGGGTGGCAAAGACTCCTGTGTGGTGAACCAGGCCCTCGCCAAGGTCTTAGGAGAAAGGGCAGAGGGCATCTACTTCCTTGCTGGGATTTGAGCGCCAGCTCACCAGCTTCTGTGCTCTGCGGCCGGCTGGTTGGCCGCAAACCAGGAGTTCTTTGGCCTCAGCCCCTCCCTCTAGCCCCTTTCCTTCCCTTCCTCTTCCAGGTGCCCCGTGCTGAGCTCCTTCTCACCCCAGCTCCACGGCTCCCCACTGCCGCCCCACACCCACAGGCTTCCACCTGGTACCCAGTACTGCCCTTGAGCCCCAGAAGGCAGTGTGGAGCAGGGATGGCCCTGTGTGTGTGTGGGGGGGGGGTGGCAGAAATAAAAAACAAAAAGGAAAAGGTGATGGGGAGGTCTGGAGGGGGTGCAGTGGGGGCCGGGGAGGAGAGATGGGGCTGGGGGACCTAGTGTGCAGTGAGCGGTGCCAACGCTGGACGCAGATGAAGGTGGCCCTGTGGCACCCGGAGAAAGCAGAGGGCAGGGCAGAGGCTGAGGCTTAGAAGGCCCTGCGGCTGGAGGAGCGGCCAAGCGACAGGCCTGGGCCCAGGGTCCCATCCTGCGGGGCCTCAGCCGGCCCACTGGATCTCCCTGCTTTTCCTCTGTTGAGCTGCGGCAAGGCCCGACTCTGCTCACGGCTGCCCTCTAGTGCCAGCATAAGGATCAGACTGCGGGATGCAGGGGCCAGGAGGGCCTGTGATGGGCTGCCCTGCAGGGCGGGGTCCTGCAGCTGCTCCTCCCACTGACTCGTGTGAGCCCGGGAGCTCCTGGCCCCTGCCCTCAGTGTAGAAGCTGCGTTCTGCCCCGCCTTCCCCCTGGTCAGCACGCCAGCCACTGTGCCCTGTAGGGATCCTGGACCTCCTTTTGAGAAGTCCACTGCTGGGGAGTTGCACTTGATGGTTGGGATCTGACAGATGGGGTCCCCAGGGCAGAGGTTAGGGCTGATGTTTCTTGTTCTCTCTGTCCCGTTAACCCTCAGGGTGACTCGGGGGGCCGGCTCATCTGTAATGGTGTGCTTCAGGGTCTCACATCCTGGGGCAGTAATCCCTGTGGCCAGCCTGGAAAGCCTGCGTTGTATACCAAGCTAGTGGCTTACCGGAAGTGGATCAAGGACACCATGGTGGCCAGCCCCTGAGTGCTCCTGTTCCTCTCTACCTGTAGTAAAGTCAAGTCCACACCAAGTTCTGGCATCATCCTGTGTCTCTTGCCACTGGGCATCTGGAAACTCAGAGTCCACCCGGCCAAGACCAGAGCTTCCCAGCTCTCGCAGCCTGCATCCTGAGGGGTGGGGCCAGGGCTGCTAGGAAAAGGAAGTGGAGGGACAGGGGTGCCCTGTGGGTCTCTAATGGTATAATCTTCTCAACCCCTTCTGTGCTCTTGAGAACCCTACCTCCGGTTGGCTCTGAGAGGGGACACAGAGGAGATGGCGGGCCGTGGCAGGTGTGTGGTACAAAGAGGGAGCAGGGATGGCACAGTGGACAGTGACTTGTGACAGGTGCTGTCCACCCAGCACAGAGCTGGAGTTGGAAGCACAATGCCTCAGACACCGATGCAGCAAGGGTGTCCTCTAAAACATTACCCCTTCATCCCTGTGGCCCTGGGAAACCTAAAGAAGACCGTGAGCAGGGTGGGGAGGGGCCAGGGAAGGGACCAGAGCCTTGGGAATCTGACCCATTGTGCGGTCCTCCATGCCACCCTCAGCCTCTGTGACATTTGCAGCTCATGGGGCTGACCTTAACTGCTCGGTCCACAGGCTCCCTGGAGCACGAGCTGGGGTCCCCGTTGGAAATAGACAGGCGCCCATTGGACTGTGAGCCATTAGTGTGAGCTTCCCGTCCACGGCTCTGGTACACTGAGGCACTGTTGGGCCTCAGAGGCTGTCTTCTAGAAGCCACTTGAAGAAGACTCTTCCCTGGGGGACGTGGGACTGAGTTAAGTCTTCTCTGTGTGGGGGTGAGGAAAAGGGAGGGATGAGGGAAGCAGCTGGGGACTGGTCTGGTCCCGGGGTCTAGCGCACCAGGGAGTTATCCCTGTGAAGAGCACACCTGGAGCTAGGGGAAGGCACAGTGATCAGGTGTCTCCGCATGATCAGCGAGGGGCAGGGCCGGGTTCCCACTGCAGCTGTGGGATGCTGGGCTCGTGCAGCCGGAAATGGAGCTAGCCACGGGCGCGCACAGCCCAGGGGAGAGCACCCCACGTACATGCTGTAGGCCGGCACTGCACTCAGGGTCAGTATGACGAGAAGCGCTGGGGGGTCAGGCTTTGTAGCCTGGGAAATGGAGCTAGCCACGGCGCGCACAGCCCAGGGGAGAGCACCCCACGTACATGCTGTAGGCCGGCACTGCACTCAGGGTCAGTATGACGAGAAGCGCTGGGGGGTCAGGCTTTGTAGCCCGGGAGATAAATGAACCTAGGTGCCTGCCCACAGGGGAGGGGAAGGCTATGTTCCAGCAGCCTCGTGGGCTGACAGGGAGTGGAACCCTGAGAACCTTCTGAGGTGCAGCTCCTCCAGCTGATGGGGAGAAGGGTGTCCCATTGGGTGTGAGTTACATCTGGCAAGAGCAGGGGATTTGTGCTCCTTGAGTTGCTCCCCATTATAGCTAATAAGTTAGCATAAAAGAATTATTTTCAGGCTTCACAGACTATGAATATAAAAGGACATTTGAGGAACATGAACACATTTTTAAAAATTGATTTTAATCCAGGTGTGGAGGCACATGCCTGTAATACCAGCATTCTAGGAGGCTGAAGCAGGAGGATCACAAGTGTGAGTGAAACCTCACCTCGAAAAATAAAAAGTGCTGGGGATGTTGCTCAATGCAAAGGCCCTGGGCTCAATCCCCAGTCACACACACACACGCACGCACGCACGCACGCACACACACACACACACACACGCACGCATGCACGCACACACAGGTGCGGGTTCACTCATCAGATTTCAGACTAAATTAGAAATTAACCTAGTAAGCATACTGAGAGCGACAACAGGAGATGATAGGAATATTGAACAATAAAACATAAAATAGGACCAAGAATAAAAATTAGGTACAAAAACATAATACTCGAAACAAGTTTTAAAAAATTTATTGGCAGACAGCAGTGTGGAATACAACTGGAGAACACAGTAGTGACTCGTGAGGCCAAACTGAAGTACCGAAAAATTAAACATGCTGTGTGATATGCGGGCCAGAAGTACAGATGCTGACATTAAACTCATAGAAATTGGAGGGCGGGCCTGATAGCTCAGTGCACTAACGCCTGCTTAGGAGGAGTGTAGGGGCCGGGGTTTGATCTCTGCTGGCCCCACCCGCAGGGTATGCTGAGAGAGCGATTGAGACGGGGTGTGTAGTGGTGCACCCCTGGAATCCCAGTGCTGGGGAGGCTGAAAACAGAAGAATCATGACAGTCCAATCTACACAGTGAGACCCTGTAGACCCTGTACTAAATACATTTAAAAAAAAAAAAAAAGAAAGAAATTGGAGGAGGAAGGTAAATAACAATAATGTAATAGGAAATAGATTTTTTTTGTTTTTGTTTTTGTGTGTGTATGTGCGTGGTCTCACTATGCAGCTCAGACTCTTAGTGATCTTCCTGATTTGTACCCCCCTAGTGCTGGGATTACAGGCATTTGCCAGCACACCCCGACTTTGGAAACAGAATTCAAAGAACTTAAATCCTATAAATTTTAGACTTCAGATCCGAAGGGCCCATGGAGTGCTCCTGTGGATTGAAGTTACCCCCTTAGAAAACTTAGGTAGTGTGGATTAAAATAGGGCTTTGTGCAAGCGGTCAGTATCCATTCCAGGCCAACGCCGAACAGAAATACTTAATTCATGAGACTTCTTGGATAGGAGGCTCCGAGCAGCTTCATCCTGGGTGATCACCTCATCCTGGGGATGCTTCTCTGTAGGAGTTGAGGGCCCAGCTCCTTGTGGCTGATTCTCCACAAGTCCCAGGCACGCCGCTGCTCTCTGGCTCTAGGGTTATGAGACTCAGTACTCATCAACCCCCAAGGTGGGGTGCAGACTGTGGGCTCCGAGGAGGGCTGTCACAGTGCAGAATCATGGCCTTCTTGCTCTGCTCCTATGTAGGACAACTGGTCAACATGCAGGTGGTCACAGAAGAGGGTGAGCATTTAAATAAAATAATTTATGTTAGTGAAGGACACATTGCCATGAGTGCCCCTCCTGTGTGTCTTCCTGTTTTGGTGGCTAGCTCAGCCCACCCTTAGGGCGTGTGGTACAGGGGATCCAATGCCTAAGCAGGCGTTTTAGACCACTGAGTTATCTCACTGGCCCATGTCTTCCTTTCTTTAAACACACTTATCTCATTGTCCTTGCCACTTTTTAAAAATTTTTATTTATTTATTTATTTATGTTTTTGTTCTTGCCACTTTCTGTAGCAGCTCTGAAGTCCTCTTTTGTGAATGTCTTTCAGTTGTGCTGTCACTGCTACTTGATGTCCTGATTCTGTTCAAAATGTTTTTTTTTTGGCAGAAATGGGGATTGAACTCAGGCCCTTTTACTTGCCAGGGAAGCACTTATTCCACTGGGCCATCTCCCTGGCCCCTCAAAATGTTTACAGTGATTTTTGTCAAATAAAAACATGACCCAGGGCCCTCATCTACCTTGTTCCCTGGATCTGGCACCAAGTGGCTTATGACTCCACCCCAAAGTCAAAATGATCGTGCCAGCTAAATGTTTTGAATCGATTCAGGACATCGATGCAGCCATGACAGCTGAAATAAAAGAGACCGAGGAAAGAGGACTTGCAGGGAACTGCTTCAGAGAGTGGCAAGAATGATGTGCCATCGCTGTGTTTTACGATCACATCTCTTGGTGTGGAAATGGGTATTAAGGGGATGGGGTCATGATGGAGGACTCAAAGTGGAACCAGCACTTTACTGAGGTAGACTTGCTAAACAGGTTTAATTTGGCAGCTCGAGAATCATGACATGCTGTATGAATTTGACTGGTGGAAACATGGGCCTCAAGGGGACCCCTACTGAAGGAAGCCGGAAGCCCAGACTTGCCTCAGTATACTGTGCAGGAAGGGGTTCCGGTCTTTGGGAGATTGGAGCAGAGTGGGGGGTTTGTCATCTAAGATCTTCTCACCACCTTTTGGTGCTCAGAGGATGCAACTTTAGCCACAACTATGGGGAATGACAGGCCAGCAGCCCTATTACCCTTGAGAAGCGCTGCAGCAGCAGCGGCGGGAGCCACCCACTGCCCCTGGACTGGAAGCATCATGCAGTGAGCACAACTGGATCCTGCAGTGCTAGGGTCCAAGTGGTGCCACCAGATTGCCACACATGGTGGGCAGAGTCATGCAGCAGGAAGCAGGAGCCAAGCAGGAGTCAGCACAGGCTGACTTGTAGAGAGGCATGGGCCCTTGGCCCAGTGTTGCCCTGGGGACAGATGGGCAGTCCCCTACATTCTTACTGATGAGTTCAAGTGAACAGAGGTAGAAATTAAAGCTTAAAACCAGAGTTTTTGCCCCCACACCAATTCCCATACTGGAGCGGGTGAGCAGGCCTTTGGGAGATTTTTGGGCATTGACTCTGAGCTGTCAATAATCACAAGATGCTGGCCAGATAGCTCAGCAGAGTAAAGTACCTGCTTAGGCAGGCGCAGAGACTGGAGTTCAATCCCTGCATGCCGTGCTTGCCCCACCCCTGGGGCACACTAAGAAGGTGATTGAGACTAGGCTTGGTGGTGAGCACCTATAGTCCCAGCGCTTGGGAGGCTGGAAGCAGGAGAATCACTACGAGTCCAATCTGTGTAGTGAGCCCCTGTAGACCCTGTACTAAAAAACAAAACAGAACATCACTGTGGTCCCGGAAGTCAGGAGAGAAGCTGATGGAGGTCAGGAGCTTTGTCTAAGAGCCGTCGCACAAGCCAGTGGGAGCCTCTTGATCTTTGACTGGGGAAACGGTTCACTGGTAGCTGTGCTGTGTTTCTGTGGGGATGGCGAGATCAGCAGAGGCATGAAAAGACTCAGGCCTGGTGGGTCCTGGCACGGCACCATTCAGCTGGCCTCCTGGCCTAGCAGAAAGCAGACGAATCTCGGGAGACAACAGATTGTCATAAACATCACCAGGCAGTGAGTTCACTGCTCCTGTTCCAAACATGGTTTTTCCTAGAGAGTGAATTAACTCATCCCCTGGTGCCTGGTATGTAGCTGTTCATCTGGTAAATTTTACCCCCTTCAACACTTATTAAAGCCACTCAAAAGTTTGTTTCCAAGTAATGAGTCTTTATTACTTTTTATTGGCTTTTTACAGTCCAAGGGACCTGTGGTGTCTGTCTGATGTCATGTCTAGTATTAAATTTTTTTTTTTTTTTTGTATTGGGATTGAACTCAGGACCTTGTGCTCACCAGGCAGGCACTTATGCCCCTGAGCTATCTCCCTGGTCTATATCTGATGTTAATAATATGCATCTTCTCATCTTTTTCTTGGTTGCCCTGGCTAGAGGCTCCATTTTATCTTTTTAAAGGACTAGGTTTTGTTTGTTTTTTCTCTATTGATTTCCTGTTTCTTTCCTTCCTCCTTTCCTCCCTCCCTCCCTCCCTTCATTCCTTCCAATTTTTGTGGTATTGAGGATCAAACTCAGGACCTTGTACTTGCCAGGCAGGCACTCAAGCTGCTGAACTGTATTCCCAGCCCTGATTTCCTGTTTTCAGTCTCATCAATTTCAGGTGTAATTTTTTTTTTTTTAATCACTTTTTGCTCTACCCAGTTTAAATTTAGGCTTCAGTTGCTATCTGGGGACACAGGAAGTTGGGCTTGAGGCTGGAAGGCAGAGTGAAGTCTGGGAGAGCTTTGGGAATGGAGAAGACCCCCCGGACAGGAGAGACGTGGCCAGTGTTAGATGGGCCGTGGGGCCTTTGGCATCTTCCTGGTGCCTTAGAGCACGATGGGTCATCGTGGGGTGTGAGATGTGAATCCCAACAAGAACAGCAGATCAGAGGGCATGGGACAAGGTGGTGAAAGGCATCTCTGAGGCCGTAGGGGATATATTTGTGTCTAGAGGGATCTGGGTGGGGCCAGCAGGCCCAGCCTCGGTGCCTTTGACCTCCCAGCTGGGTCCCTCTCCTGCTTTCCTCTCTAGCAGTGCAGCCTCAGTGCTCTTGTGTTTATGCAGAACTCCGAGGGGCCTGGGTATTGCTGTTGCAGAAATAAGAAGTGCGTTTTATTGCCATAAATTCATTGACTCTGGCAGAGTGCACCAGATCTTAGGTTAGAAGGAAAGGACTTTGTTACCCATGTACCACAGGCGGTCTCAGCGGCTTGTGTTCACCCCCACCTTACATGGCAGTGATGGGAGCGGCCTAGGAGGAGCCTGTGTACCTGATGGTTTGTCCCCTGGTGAGGAAGCTGAACTTAAGCACGTTTAGTCCTGTGATGGAAAGCACATCTCGGAACTGTGCCCGACATTTGTCTCAGTGGAGATACAATCTTTATTTTCCCAGCACAAACAAACCCAGTGCGGAGGAACATATTATACTCTTGTGCTGAACACAAAACAAACACTTTTTTGTCTTCTTGAGACAGAGTCTTGGGACTGGGGAAATGGCTCAGTGGAGTAAGTGCTTCCCTGGCAAGCACAGGGGCCTGAGTTCAATCCCAGGTTCTGCAAAAAAAAAAAACAAAAAACAAAAAACAAAAAAAAAAACTATAAAGGGCTTGAGCTCACTTTGTAGCCCAGGCTGGTCTCCAGCTCGCAGCGATCCTCCTGCCTCAGCC
This sequence comes from Ctenomys sociabilis, assembly GCA_004027165.1. Classification (NCBI taxonomy): domain Eukaryota; kingdom Metazoa; phylum Chordata; class Mammalia; order Rodentia; family Ctenomyidae; genus Ctenomys; species Ctenomys sociabilis. The sequence continues at coordinate 24,689 of PVKA01022634.1, read as the reverse complement.
TCCTGAGTTCTGGGATTACAGGTGTGCTCCAGCATGCCTGGTGATGACAAACACATTTAAGAAGGACAATATCTTTGCCATCCTTAACACTGAAAAGGCCACATTGCTTTCTGCTTTACTGTTCCTGATAGTCCAGGCCAAAGACACATTGCTTCTCGGTCGGAAGGCATGGAGTCATGAGCTGCCGTGGGGATGTCCTCCCACACCACTCGGCGTGCACCTCCATGCTGGCCTGCGGCGGAGCTCAGCTTCTTCCTCCCAGTCTCCATCCGCCATATCTGCGTCTCCACAGCCTCAGCCAGGTTCTGTGCCAGGTGCCAACGGTGGCAAGAATGAGCGGGTTTGGTCTGCACGTGCAAGGCCTGCCCAGCATCTGTGTGCAGCTCTGGGCTTGGAGAGATGTGCAGGTGTCCCACTAGAGGCTCATCACCCTGTAATCCTGACAAGCCTGCGTGGTGCCTGTGCATAGCACGTGTGTGTGTGTGTGTGTGTGTGTGTGTGTGGCAGGAGTACCAAGCCTAACCTGTCTATCCCCTTCCCACACACGTGGATTATGTCCTCAAATGAGAAACCTGATAAATAACACACATGGAGGACCTGACTTTGGATGGTCTAGATGGCTAAAGGTCTCTTGGCCGGGGTACCCCCATCTCCAGGATGTGTCTCACCTTCAGTGCTGGGCCCTGTGTCTAGGAGTAGCCAGGAATCTGGCCTGGTTGGTGCATGCGGGGTGTCTGCATCCCTGAGTACCCGGTCTGAAGAACTGAGCTGTGGTTGGTTGGAACACTCTGTACATGTCCACTAGGTCCATTTGTTCCAAGCTCTGGTTCAGTTCTGCCACTTCTTTGTTAAGTTTTTGTTTGGTTGACTTATCTTTTTGAGATAAGGGGGCATTAAGGTCTCCTGTTAAGATTGTAGTCTTAGATATTAGGTTTTTCATGTCCATTAAGATTTGTCTTACATAGTTGGGTGCTCCTGTGTTTGGTGCATAGATATTTATGAGTGTTACTTCTTCCTCTTGAATTTTTCCCCTGACCAATATATAGTGGCCTTCTTTGTGTCATTTGATCATTCTTGGTTTGAAGTTGAGACTGTCTGAGGACAGAATTGCTACTCCTGCTTTTTCCTGAGGTGCTGGGGCATGTAGTATTGTTTTCCACCCTTTGACTTTGAGCCTATGAATGTCCTTTAGAGTTAAGTGTGTTTCTTGTATACAGCATATTGTTGGATTTTGTTTTTTAATCCACTGTGCCACTCTATTTCTCTTAATTGGTGAATTGAGTCCATTTACACTGATAGTTATAATGAAAATGTGTTGACTTATGATTGTCATTTTATTTGTCTGCTGTTGTTTACTCCTCTTTATCCTGTGTTTAATTGTCTGTCCTGTTTAGTGGGTTCCTTCCATTCTCATTCATGGAGTTCTGGTCATTGTGATCTCTCTCTAGAACATCTTTCAGTAGCCTGTGTAGTGATGGTTTTGTCATCATGAAATTCTTTAGTTGTTGTTTGTCATGGAAGTATTTCACGTCTCCATCAAACTTGAAAGAGAGTTTTGCAGGGCCTAACAGTCTGGGCTGGAATTTGTTTTTGTACAGGACTTGAAGAACTCTGCCCCATGCTCTCCTTGTCTTCATGGTTTGTGTAGAGAAGTTGGCTGTAATTCTGATGGGTTTTCCTTTGAATGTGATCTGCTTCTTCTCTCTAGCAGTTTTCAGTGTATTATTCTTGTGTTGGATTTCTGGAATCTTGACTATTATATGTCTAGGTGTGTTTCTACTTGGGTTGAAGTTTATTTGGTGTTCTGTATGCTTCGGTGACCTGAATGTTGGATTGTTTCTTCATATTTGGGAAGTTTTCTGCAATTATTTCTGCCCATATTCTTTTTATATCATTTGTATTGACTCCTTCATTCTCATTTATGCCAATTAATCTCACATTGTTCATCCTGTTCTCATCTTGCAAGTGATGGATTTTTTTTTCTGCATTCTCGTTGTTTTTAGGAGATCCTTTCTCACCTTTTCACTATTTTCAAGATCTGAAACTCTGTCTTTGCTTTCACTCAAACAGTTTTGTAGACTTGTGATTGATATTTTTAGATCTTCTATATCTGCTTCCTGCGTTCTATTTCTTTTCTGTATTGCTCATTCCAGGAATCCATCATATTTCTGATCTCCTCTATTTTTTTTATCCATGTCTTCTTTGGAGGTAGCTATTAATTCTTTTTCTGCAGGGTTTCTTCCACTTTGAGTTTCCTCTGTATATTTCTGGGAGTGTTTCTGTACTTCAGATGCTATGATTTCAAAGAATTCTCTTTTGATTTCAGAAATTATTTGTGCTTTGAGTTCCTCATGACCTTTCTGCTGTTGTTTCTTTGCTTCTGATGCTGTTAATTCATACATTTCAGCTGGAATAGTGCTCTCCGCACTTGTTCTGGGTGAGCATTGGGTTTCCCCCATTTGTTTCTGGATTTGATTCTTTATTTCAGATGCTATGTATTCAAGTATTTCTGTTTTTATTTCAGGTGTTAATTCTGGTCTGAGTTCCTCTATACCTTTCTGCTGTTGTTCCTTTGCTTCCATCTCTGTTAATTCATCCATTTCTGCTGAGCTAGTGTCCTCTGCACTTATTGGTGAACTCGAGGTCTGAGATTGCATTTTTCTCCTTGTCTGTGTCATTTTGTATAGCACTGACCTCTGACCTTTGGTGTAGAGCTTTGGTGAAGCTATAACCTTAGCATGTAATGAGATTCGGGTGTCAGTCTATTATGTTTGAGATTATCCAGTTATGCCTGGCCTGGATCTAGCTTTTGTGTTCGGTTCTTTTTTGCTGCAGCTCCTGTGGTTTCCCTTTGCTGGGTCCCTGGTCACAGGATCACTGGGGGGTGCAGAAGCTCTCCCTCACATTCCCCAGGCTGGGCAGAGGTGGATCTAGTACCAGGAAAGTCATCAAAAGTTTTTGCTCCCGTGGCAGGCTTAAGGGCAGGGATTCCCGGGGCTTGCCAGGCAGGTATGTTTGGGGTGTCTCAGGCAGGTTTCTGGCTAGGGGCCTGAGGCTCTGGATGGTGCAGAGTGCACTGGGGCTTTCCCTCAGTCTCACCACACACTCACCAAACTTGCATGCCCAGGGATTCAGGGAAATTCCCACTCTCTCGGCTGGCTTGGGAGAGGAGCTCTGGGTAGCATGGCATGCATGGGAATAAGCCAAAGGCTCTGCCCCAGACTCACTGAACCGGGATGCCCAGTGAGGGCCAGTGGGCTTGGGGGCGGGCCCAGCGCGCAGGGGAAGAAGCCAAAGGCTCTGCCCCAGCTGGTCTGAGGAACTGAGAGGAGCCTGAGTATTGGGACACTGATGTCGTTTCAGAAAACTGGATTTGAAAGGGCTAGGCAATGTGCTCGGGGAGAGGCCAGTCTTCATAGTTATGAATCTGGAGTAGGACGTGGTGCACTCTGCAGTCTCAGGTTGTTGAGAGGGTAACAGTAGATTCAAGGAGTCTATCATTTAAATTAAGATCTTGTATTGGCAGATATACTTGAGAGAGTTTTGGAAGCTGAAGCCCACATTTCAGGGAGTGTGGAGACATGAGGGACTTGCACTTTCTTCCTATTTTTTTCAGAACCGGGGATTGAACTCAGGCCCTTGCACTTGCCAGGTGCATTTTCTTCCTGAGCAGTGAAGGAACTGAGGTGTCTCGAAACTCGGTACAAGCATTTGAGGGTGCTCTGGGCACTGGGGCATGATGAGTACTTGCAGCTTAGTCACACTGGTGTTCAGGATTCCTCCCAACTCTGCTGCGTGCTCCCTCGGTTTCTCCTCACTGTTCCTCCAGCAGCTGCAGGCCCTGCACCGTGAGAGCTCAGACTCGGGAGAGTGTCCAGAGTGGTCCGTTGCCCACAGGATGTGAGGTGCTCCTTGGCTGCCTTCCAACCCCCTCAGAGCTGTGGGGAGGGCTGTGGCCAACACCTGTGCCAGGTGGGGGAGCAGGGCCCTTGAGGGATGAGGGCTTTTAAAAGACTCTCCAGCTCCTGCCTGCCAATGGACACTGCAGTTGCCGTGTGGCTCCTGGCTCTGTCCCTGGGTGAAGTCGGTAAGCAGGATGGAGGGGCAAGTGTGGGAAGGGACCTGCTGTCACCGGGCCTCGAGCCCCACCAGCCCTTCCCTTCCCACTCAAAACCCCAAGCTTGGGCCCCAGCTCACCGAGTGCCCGGATGTGGGTGCCAGTCTTCCCAGGTTCTCCACCCCTAGCCTCCCGGTGGGGTCACACCCTTCACGGTTGTCGTTCCCATCCCAGGCTCCTGCTTTCTCCCTGCTCTGGAAGTCTCCCCTTTCCTAGCCCACTTCCATGGGGGCCAGATCTGGGCCATCTCGATCTTTTCAGGGTTCTCCAGCTCTTCCAAAGCCTCCGACCCACATGTCCCTGGACCTCTGACCTTGCTCTCCTGCTGCATAGTTCTCTATGCCTCAGTAGTCTGTCTTCTGAGCCCCCAAATTCCTTCACATGCTGTGCATTTCCCAGTTCAGCGCACAGCTCTCAGGCCTGCTCCCTAAATATTGGATCCTTTTCTGCATGCTAAGATTCCAGCCCATGCCTCAGATGTTTGCACAGCTCAACTGATGGGAAGCCAACCCCTGCATCCTTCCCTGTCAACCTCTGCTCCTGCCTCTGGGGCCCACGATGGTAACTTCTTTATCCTCTTCTTGGGTCCAAGTCCAAATCCATCCCACAGTTTCCTTTTCCTGGGTCCCAACCCCAAATCATCCTGTGACCCCCAAACTGCCGCCTCTTCCAAATGTGGCCTTGCTGTCTGCTGTCCTCATTTCTAGGGTCAGCTCAGTTCTCGGACCCCGAGAAGCAGTCTCATGGAATGCAGTGACAGATCCAGAATTCTGGGCTCTTCCTGACATCTCTGGCCTGGGTGCTTTGATCTCCAGCTCTGGTCCCTGCTCCCATGTGCCTTCCAACGGGCAGCATGGCTCTCTGTCCCAATCCCGGTGCCCTGGACCCTCCTGTCAACCCTGCGCCCCCCTTACTGTCTGCAGGTGCTGAGCACCCTACTCTGCCTGGAATCACTTGAGTCTCAAAGTGCCAGAATAAGTCCAAACCCTTCCAGCAGCTCTTTTCTATAACTAACAGGAGATTTTATTGTGGGGGTGTCCTAGTGTACCCCCATTGGGTGCTCACGGCTGCCTACTGCCTCAGAGGGTGAGTAGACTTGGGGTGCAGCTCAGTGCTAGCTCACTTGCCCAGTCTGGGTTCAATCTCATTCACCCCTCTGCCCCCCACAGCTATGTGGAGCCAGGGCTCTGAGGTGAAGGAGCTGGGTGTTGCCCTTGGATACCTCATGGGGGAGGCAGCAAGGGAGAGGAGGAGGGTGATGCCAGGAGGCCACTCGAGAGGCGCTGAGCCTGACCACCCAAGCCAGGGCCACCTGGGTGTCTCTCTGCCTCTCAGTCTCCCTCTCTCCTCTGTCTCAGTGTCTGCATCTCTCTCACTTTGTCAGTGTCTGTGCGTCTCTGCGGCCCTCTGTGTCACAGTGCGTCCCCCGTTCGAGTCTCTCTGGACCCCCAACTCAGTCCCTTCCTGTCACTGCGGACCACACTCCCAGGGCTAGGGGAACCCTAGAGGAGAGGAAAGTGTGCATCCAACCTATGTGGGGTGGTTCTCACCCTGCCCAGACCCTTCCTGCAGGACTTTCCTCCTACCTGGAAAGGGGAAGGGGGTAAGGAGTGGGAGGAGGCACAAAGGGTGGGAAGGGCAGGAGGGGGCACTGGCCTTGGGCTGGGGTCCAGGCTGCCTTCTGGGAGCCCTCAGTGCTACCCAGCTGCAGCCCAGCTGCCCTCAGGCCCCCACGACCAGCCTCCTCCTCTCCTTCTCCGCCCTCTCTGCGCCTGGCCTCTGCCTCCTCTGTGTCTCCGCCTGTGTCCTTCCCGCTCCCTGTCCTCCTTTCGGCCTCCTGGGCCCTCCTCTCTTGCTCACTCTTTCTTGTCTCCGGTTGTGTTCCTGCCTTTGCACCTCACTGTCCTTTGTCCTCTCACTCCCTGCCCTGCTCTGCAGCTGCCTCTTTCCCTGGCCTCCCTGCCCCTCTCTCCTGCATTCCTTGTTCCTCGTTCCTCTCGCTGTTTCTTTCTCTCCTTCGCCTCCTTTCACCCTTCCTCCCTCATTCTCCCCATCCTCTTTCCCCAGAAAGCACCAGGTCTGGCTGGGTCGCCGCAGCCTGTTTGATGAGGAGGAAGACGCAGGTCAGCTCGTCCACGTCAGGTAAAGCTTCCCTCCTGCACAGTTCCACCTGAGCCTCCTGAAGCTGCACGACAATGACAAATGACGATCAGTGCCGCAAACGACGACCACAGCCGCGACCTGGTGCTGGCCCACCTGAAGGAGCCCGCCCAGATCTCGGACTCCCTGAAGGACCTGGAGCTGCCCACGAAGGAACCCGCCGTGTGGAGGAGGTGCTTCATCTCAGCTTGGCTCAGGGCAGATAAGTGCAGGGACCGGTCAAGGTGGTCTGTGGTGGACGCTCGGGTCTGAGGGCAAGGGGGCGGGAACCGTGGGTGTGGACACAGCCCCGCTCCGCCATGGCCTGAGACGTGTTCCCCTGCCATCTCCAGGGTGTGGACTTCGCAGTCCTTCCCCAAGCAGGGGTGTGAGAAGGCCCCAAGGACAGGTGAAAGACGCCGTGTTGTGACCTCACTGTGTGGCGAGTCACTGTCTCCTGCTGTATTCCTCAGGGCTGTCAGAAGTGCACTGGCCCAGGCTGTCCACATTCCACCTGCGACACCTCCCACTCCTGCTCACAGCTGCCTCCAGGTGCCGTGAGCACCTGTGCTCGCCCCAGCTCTCCACTGCTCACAGCGCTCGCTCATGGACATCCACCTGATGGCCCATTGCTCTTGAGCCCAGGAAGACAGTGCCAAGCAGGGATCGCCCTGTGCTGGGGGCGTGGAGGGCAGAAGCAGAAAACTAACGCAGAGGTGATGTGGAGGAAGTAGCGTGTGTGGGGCGGCAGGAGAGATGGGGCTGGGGGCGTTTCAAGCAGTGAGAGGTGCAGAACAGGACGCAGGTGGATGTGACCCTTTGGTACCCAGGGGGAGTGGAGGGCAGGGCAGGCGCTGAGGCCCCTGGCGGAGACGGCCTGGAGGCTGTGTGGCTGGCAGCATGTCAAGGGACAGGCCTGGGCCCAGGGTCCCATCCTGCGGGGCCTCAGCTGGCCCACTGGATCTCCCTGCTTCCACGCTTTCCCTCTGCTGAGCTGGAGCTGGGGCTGGTGCAGGGCCCGACTCTGCTCACGGCTGCCCTCTAATGCCCGCATGGGGATCAGACTGCAGGATGCAGGGGCCAGGAGGGCCTCTGATGGGCTGCCCTGCAGGGCGGGGTCCTGCAGCTGCTCCTCCCACTGACTGGTGTGAGGCCGGGTGCTCCTGGCCCCTGCCCTCAGTGTAGGAGCTGTGCTCTGCCTCCCCACCCCCACCCCGTCAGCACTCCAGCCACTGTCCCCTGTAGGGATCCCTGACTGCCTTCTGAGAACCAGCTCTGAAGCCAGTTGTCGTTTTCCTACTGCTGGGGAGTTGCACTTGATGGTCAGCTAACCTGGATCTGACAGATGGGGTCCCCGGGGCAGAAGTTAGGGCTGACGTTCCTTGTTCTCTGTCCCTTTAATTTCAGGATGACTCGGGGGGCCCACTCATCTGTAATGGCGTGCTTCAGGGTCTCATGTCCTGGGGCAGTGATCTCTGTGGCCAGCCTGGAAAGCCTGCCCTGTATACCCAGCTGATGGCTTACCAGAAGTGGGTCAAGGACCGCCCTTGTGTGCCCTGTCTGCCTGTTGGGCACAGGGTCGGAGCTGGGTTTCTATGTCCTACTCCGCTCTGCTGCCGTTTCTCCTTGTGACTTTCTCTCTGTCTCTGGTCCTCAGAGTGACTCCGGGAATGCATCGCTTTGCAGTGATGTCCTCCAAGCAATAACAGCTTAGGGCCAGGTCCCTTGTGGCCACTGCACGCTTCCTCATATCTTCACCAAAGTGCCATCCTATGTGACGGGGGTCAAGGCTACCGTAGTGGCCAACCCCCGAGCTTCCTCCCTTACCTGGCAGCCCTATTAAAATGGAGTGTTAGAAAATTTTGCTGTCATCTTCTTTCCAGATGGCATCAGGGGACCCAGAAGTCAGTGCCCAGCTCCTGACCTGGATGCTGCATATGGGGTCATGGAAGTGACAGGAAGGGAGGATGTATTTTGGTCTTGGGCAGCTTGTACAACATAACACACCGAAGGGAGAAGTATCCTAATGCAGGGGACGCAAAGACACTGGGAGGGGTGTCAGAGGTGTCCTGTGAGGTGGCACAGAGCTGATGTGGGCCCACCTGGAGGAGGGGAGGGTGCCACACGGTTGAGGCCGTGCAATGCACATTTAATGGGGGCTGGAAGTGGAGCACACAGACACCCTGCGCTGAGCCTTGGTGAGCAGTGTGAATGGAGGATGGGGCATACCAGTGAGCCTGTCATGCTGTCTGCAGGCCAGAGGTCCAGGACAGCGAAGCAAGCTGCTGAGAATATGAGGAAAATGTCCAGAGACAGCTGGTGAGAGAAAAGACTGACTAAGGCAATACAAGAAAGTGATTTTGTTAACTGCCACTTACCAGCAGGGAAAAGTCCACCAGAAGGGATATTAAGAGTCCCACCTTTTGGCTCTGTGTATTTGTCCCCCCAAAGCCTCATGCAATCATTCAGGTGCAGTTCTAGAGTTTGTGATTAATTCATGATCCAAGGCTGGGATTATGGGTCTGAGTACTGCTGGGATTATGGGTGTGAGTGCTACACTCAGCCCGAGGCGGATAGCCTGAATGCAACACAAGGGAGACAGACTCGCTCTCTCTATGCCTGGTTGCCTGTACTCCTCCGTTTGCTCCTGCTTTTTGCCACTGCCATGAACCGCTGCTCTGAGCCTTGGAGCCAGTCGAGTATGGACTGAAACCTCCAGTATCTGTGAGCTAAATAAACCTTTCTTTCTTTCATTTTGGGTGTTGGGTATTTGTCCCAGCAATGAAAGAAGAGTAATTGAGACAGGCTGGAACTACCATCTTCCAGTAATTTGCCAGTAATGTTGTCTAGGTCTTTTAAAAAAGGAAGGTTGCTCCTTTGACCACATACATGTGAATCTACACGAAGGGTGATATTGTAGCCATCAAGGGAATGGGTACTGCTCAAAAAGCAGTGCCTCACGAATGTTGCCATGGCAAAATAGGAAGAGTCTACAGTGCTACCCAGCATGCAGTTGGCCATTGCTGTAGACAAGCAAGTAAAGGGCAAGATACTCACCAAGAGGATTAATGTGCGTATTGAGCATATGAAACACTCCAAGAGTCATGATAGCTTCCTGAAGCGTGTCAAGGAAAACGATCACAAGAAGAAGGAAGCCGAAACCGAGGTACCTGGGTTTACCTGAGGTGCTAGCCTGCCCTGCCCAGAGAAGCGCACTTTGGGAGACCCAGTGGGAAGGGGTCTAACCTGTTCCCCATGACGTCATGGCGTAAGTGGGGGAGGGAGCTCTGCCATTCAGCTCCTAATTGGCAGCTAAGTGTTCTAGGTCTTATTTAAAAAAAATATCCTGTGTTCTAAGGGTGGTTTTCTTAGTGGAGCAGGAGTGTGGTGCTTTTTTAACCTCAGAACAAATATTTGGGGCAGACTATTTTATCTTTTTTTCTCATTAAAATGAGTAAAAGAAAAAAAATTAAAAAAATGAGTAAAAGATAAAAAAATAGGAAAAAATGGTAAATTGCAAAATACTGAGTAAACAATGAGTTCAGTTGTTTATTACTTTACTTTTAATAAAATGTATTTAGTTATGTTTGCTCAATTTAATTTTAATAATGGCTGAAAGTAAGCTAGTGGCACCCTAAGTGTGTGTGTTCACGCACATGCATTACATATTCAAATTGCACTACAGCAATCAAAGCTGGCACTATTAACAGGGAAGAGGAGGCAGGATACCAGCCTTGTTTTCTCTGAACTTCTAAAAATTAAAGGAACTGTAGGGCTGCGGAGATAGCTCCGTGGTCTAAGCACCTGCCTGGCAGATGCATGGACTCAAGTTCAATCCCTGGTACTGCTTGCCAGGCCAGGCCTGGAACCCCGGGAGTGCCATGCCAGCCACCAAAACCGGGCATGGTATACTTACCTGGCAGGGGAGATACCATGATCACAAAACTGGGCATGGTGGTGCACACGTGTAATCCTAGTGCTGGTGAGGCTGAGACAGGAGGATCACTATGAGTCTGAACTGTGTAGCAAGACACTGTATCAAATAAGTAAGTAAATAAATAATTAGAAAAAGGAAAAAATAAATATTCGGGGCAGATTTTCAGAGTACATAGTAATTGTGTCCAGTCTTTACTCTTTGGAGTTTTTCTTGCTGAAAGATATTGCTCAGGTCTTGGGCAGGTGTATACCAAATGTCTAAATATTGATGAAATATTTATATTGGCTTGAAGATCCTATGGATCACCAGGGAGGAAAGATGTATCAAAATAAATGGAGGCCCATTTCAGTTAAGTCAATTATTTAAAGCACCAAGAATAAATAAATAAAGGACAGTCTCATGGGAAAAGCTCACAAACACATACTCCCCAGCATGTACTCTGCCATGGGACCTCTTTTTTTTTTTTTTTTTTTTAATCTTTTTGAGACAGGGTCTCACTATGCAATTCAGGCTGGCCTTAGCTCACTTTGTAGCTCAGGCTGGTCTCGAACTCACAACAGCCCTCCTGCCTCAGCCTCCTGAGTGCTGGGATTACAGGCATGCGCCACCATAGGCTGATATTTTAAAATTAATTTTACTGAGAAATAAATAGCAATGAGACAGCTTCAAAACATGTTAGTAGGACAGTTACAATAATTAATACATTGCATATTGTTGTCTTTGTCGTAATTATTCATAGTACAAGATACAGACATGATATACTGTCCAAACACTATTAGTACAAATCTTCTCATTGAAATAAGAGAAAGTAGCTGTATATCTATCCTGATATATATCCATCCATATATATATATATATATATCAGTACAAAATGGTCCTTCATTTTTTTTTTTTTTTTTGAGACAGGGTCTCACTGTGCAGTTCAGGCTGGCCTTAAGCTCACTTTGTAGCTCAGGCTGGTCTCGAACTCACAACAATCCTCCTGCCTCAGCCTCCCTAGTGCTGGGATTACAGGCATGCGCCACCACGCCCGGCTGGTCCTTCATTTATATCCCCCTTTTTTGTTTAGTTTTGTCAGAGATGGGTATTCCATTGCCATTTAAGTATTGTATGTACATGAACTCAGCAAAATAATCCAATATAGTCCAGCAGTCCGTAAGAGTAGTGGGTTATCCATAGGACTGGCAATGTCAGAGGTTGTTAACATGAGCCTTTTATAGCTCAGCATATTAATATGGCTTTACTTTTTATATCTCATTTCTACACTTTTCTGCTGGATGGTTAAGACCAAGATAAAGCAAGACCAATACAACAAGAAATGTAACTTTTCAGTCTGACCAAGGTCAGTCAAATCCCCTCAGGATTTATCCTGAAGCCCTGTACCACAATTTGTAGATCCTTTGTCAGTGTCAGCCATGTGGATGAGTTACAACCATTGCTTGACAAATTTGCTTTCTGTGAAAGCATGAGAGAATGTTTTCTCTCCATGCAACTCTCCTTAGGCACACTCTACATTGTCAATCACTTTCCTCTGTGGCCCCATAATCTCCTTGATCAGAAAATTTGGGACATCACTGAGTTACAGGATGTTACAGTATAAGTTCTCTTATGTTAGGCTGATGCTTTAATCTGAAGAATTTCCAGCTATACAGGTTACTCACTGCTATTTTGACTATGTAACTGTTTATTTTAATGGGAGATACAATTAAAGGTAATTTTATGCCTGGGGGCAAGCAGGCTTGACTTGGGTGTAGAAAGAGATTCTCTTTGAGGATAGTGGCTTCCCTGCATGGCAAGACACTAGGTCTCGAAAATACCTTAATCACAATTTAATTATGAAATGCTTTCTACCCAACAATTAAATAGAATATAGACTCCAGGGTTAACATAATAAGGCTTTCATGGGCCCAGCAGGCCTGAGATACAACACATAACAATAATTAGACTATATTAAACATCTCTCACATATAGGGGATGGAAAGTAAAATGAGAAGTATAATTAACAATTGCCTTTTTGACATATAGGAATGGCTGGGCTTGGTATCAAATTCATTGGTAAATGGGATGAGTCAGTTTTATGTAAATTTCAGGTGGGAGATCCATCAGAGTAAGTGGTCTAAGCAAGGAGGTACTAGGGATGTAAGCCCAAAAGTCTATCCCTGACACAATGTGTGTACACTGTGCATAGTATGACAGTCACTAGCAACAAACAGTGTCAGGAGTCCGCGCCAGACCCTGATAGTCTACCAGTGTCTTGGCATCGTGGGTTTTCTTCCCCAGGATCTGTTCATAATTTCTTTGGCTTCCATGCTTGGTAGGGTTGGAGCCACTGCTGGCTGACCATTGAGATTTATCTGTTCAGATGTTACTGTCAGTAGCCTGACTGGCAGGGCGGTCAACCGATGCAAGCCTGGGGACTTCTGTCTTCCAAGGTTGCACACTGATGATGTGTCTCTTATTAAAATAGACACCCTCATCCTCAGTTTGCTTACAGACCTTCCTATTTACCTGTCTGTTTATCTTTCAACAAGACCTGAATGTGTGGCAGTTTAGAGTCAGGCTCAGACTTCCAATGCAATTCAGCTGCAGTGCAGTTGCTTTCTCTTTGCGGATTAAAAAAAAAATTAATGTGAGGATAGTCCAGTTTGGCCTGTGAGGGAATCTGTATTTCCCCTTTTTGTTTATTTAATTGATCTTTGAGTGTTAAATGAGCCCTTTCTACTATAGCTTGGATTATCAAGAAATCGAATAGCAAACGCTGGCATGCCGTTGGTGAAAAGGAAACCCTCCTGCATTAGCGATGAGAATGTGAACTAGTGATCCAGTGTAGAAGTCAGTATGAAAATTTCTTACAAAACTAAAAATCGAAATTCCATTTCAGCCATTAATGCCCCTTTTATGTATCTTCCCCAAAGAGCAAAGTGCATCAAATTACAATGACACACTCAGGGGCGGGGTGATGGCTCAGTAGAATGAGCGCTTCCCTGGCAAGTGCAAGGGCCTGAGTTCAATCCCAGGTTCCACAAAAAGAAAAGAAATCTCAGGGGGCCTGCCCATTAGCTTAGTTGTTTAAGTGACTGATTAAACAAAGCAATCAGGATGCTGTGGTTCAATCCCCAGATTCTCAAGCCTTACCAGACCTGCCATGAAGGCAACCTGACACAGCCAAAAAAAAAAAAAAAGTTTCTACAATGATACATGCTTCTCAATGTCTACAGAAGCATAGTTCCTTACAGATAAATCCTGAAAGTCCCATATGTCCATCAACAGATAAATGCATAAAAGAAGTGCAAAATATTACTACCCCCCTCTAAAGGACAAATTCAAAACACTTCTAGGAACACAAATGAGTTAGGATGGATATACAGCTACTTTCTCTTAGTTCACTGAGAATAAAAGTTTGTATTGTTTAGACAAAATATCATATTTGCATCTTGTCTTCTGAATAACTACTGTGGAGACAATTAAGGCAATGTATTAATTATTGTAGATGTCCTACTAACCTGTTTGGAAACCATTCATTGCTATTTTATCTTTTCTTCTCATTAAAATGAATAAAAATTATAATATGAAACAAATCAAAACACTTGTAGGAAAACTGACATAGTTTAAAAACACAATGAAAGTAAAATAAATTAGACAATCAAGCTTAGAAACCACATAAATTATCTCATTTGAATGATGCAAAGTACCAATAAAGAGTAAAATAAAAGACTGATCAAAGAATTCAGAGAGCTAGATCTTTTGGAAATGGGAATTTCCATTCTGGAAAATGAGGTGGGTCCAAGAGACTGAGGGCAAGGGAAGGGGGAGGTGAAAGGAGTTAAGGTGCGTGATGCACACATACCAAATGCCAAATACACAACGAATGCAGTCAGTTTACATCACATGCATGAACTAAAAACATAATAACAGTAACAACAAAAATGTAGGAATGGAATCTAGAGATGAAGGGAAGCAGATGGGAGCGAGGAGATGGAAATAAAATCAATCAAGTTACGCTGAGTACATGTGCCTACTTTCTAAAAAGACTGTAAACTTCATGTACTGCAAACATGTTCTAATAAAAGAAGACATGAAAAAAAGTGTGCTCACTACTGCATCTGCACCTTTCTTTGCAGAGATTCCAGGTTCCTGGCATCTCCAGCGACAAGGGTCTCTCTTACACCATAAGGTTTGCTTCTACAGATTTATGCATCACTTTCTCAGGAGCTCCACGCGGGGAGCCCAGGTCTGTCACGTCTTGCCCGGAATTTCAGGTTTATTTTATTTTATTTTTAAAATTTGGGTGGAAGCTTCCATGAGTCTATACTGTTTGTATCTTGCATGCCTGGTAGACCAGCATGATATTTACAATACCAAGGTCTGCCGAAAGGTGTGAGCAATATCTGGGATCATAGTTCCAGAGGCCCCAGAGACCAGGCTAATGGGGGAAAATGAGTCCCTTAGAAGACACTTCCTAACATAGCCCTTTGTGAGGAGGCACCCAGGGCTCTCTTCACCCTCCACAGCCTTTCCAAGGAGTTAATACATTTACACCATTGAACCTTTTTTTTTTTTTTTTTTTTTTTTTTTTTTGAGACAGGGTCTCACTATGCAGTTCAGGCTGTCCTTAAGCTCACTTTGTAGCTCAGGCTGGTCTCGAACTCACAACAATCCTCCTGCCTCAGCCTCCCGAGTGCTGGGATTACAGGCGTGCGCCACCACGCCCGGCTCCATTGAACCTTTAATGCATAGGACCAGGGCAGTTATTCCAAACATCTCAATTTATATTTCATGCTGTGCAGTCCAAACTACTTGGCTTTCTTTAATGAAACTAATTTCTTCAGTCATTTTCCTTCACTTTAAAATTAGAAGCAGTGTTTGTAAAAACCAGAAGTGTTGGGCCAGCCAGTCAGCTCAGCAGACTAAAGCTCCTGCTTAGGCCGAGCGCAGCAACCGGGGTTTGACCCCTGGTGTGCCGTGCAGGCCCAGGGCATGCTGAGGTGGTGGCTGAGACTGGCTGTGGCGGTGCACGCCTGTAAGCCCAGCTCTTGGGAGGCTGAAAGCAGGAGGATCACTACAAGTCTGATCTACATTATGAGACCCTGTGGACCCTATGGACTCTGTAGAAAACAACAACAACAACACTGCAAGCTTCAATAATCTGTCTTCCCTAATTTTTGTTCTCTAGATATGTGGTTTAAAGTAGCCATGAATACCCATGCCAAACCCCAAATGCTTCTTCCTCCATCAGATTAATTCGTCCATGATCTTTAAAATAAGTTTCATGTGAAATTGTACAGGATGCACTAAATGTACGCAAATTCTTTGTCCAAATGCAGCTCATGTGGACTCTAGTCCAACTTCAGGGCAGTTTTCACTTCCACCTGCAACCTTTGCTCTCATCAGCCTAGCAGCTCGTGCTCACCTGAGGCCTTGTCAGAATCGCACGTCCAGGTTCACTTACAGTGATCACAGCTTTCTCTAAACAACTTCTCCAGACATTCCCAATTTGCTCCAAAAAACATTTAGAAAGCTTGGAACGGCTCACTTTAGTACTGCAGGGCATGCTTTGTTGCTAACTGCTTATTACACCTCTGTGAGCACAGTTCTTACTGGGACCTAGGGAAATCCCCCCACTGCCTGTGTGGGGGTACAGTAAAGGATGAAATAAAAAGCAGCCACAATTTTAAGACTGAATAAAGGTGGGTTGGGTGGTCAGTCCCTCCGGACAAGCAAAGACAAAAAGCCTCCTGGCTTTTTCCTATTTATTGAGCACATACAAGCTCTTAGAGGGCTAGTGAGTGATCCCAAGAGCACCAGTGGTGTTTGTTGTGAACTGGTGAGAAGGAGAAAGCATTCTTGCCAGGATGAGAAAAGGCTTAATAAGGGCACTGTTTTTTTTTTTTTTTTTTTCCCCAGGTGAAACTTTCATTATTTCTATTGCATTTTTCTAAAAAACCTTATTCTTACAAGGTCTTATCCTGCCCTGTGGGCATCACAAGGTCATCAACTGAACCATTAACTATGCCTGACTTTGTGGGGCATCCTGGGGCCTCCGGATCCTCACTCCAGCTAGCACCAAAGCCAGGGGTGTGTGTGTGTGTGTGTGACCTTTTCATCAGACAGGCCCAGTGTGCAACCCTGCAGCGGAGCTCCCTGCAGAGAGGCTAGAGGCAAGACCCAACCAGGTGTTCCAGGAGCAGAATATGTTGTCAGAGTGGCACAGAGAGTTTACCTCTAAGGGCTTCAGCAGGAAGAAGCAGAGCACAGCAGCCAGACCCAAGCCACCTGGATGAGTTTGACCTTGGCAGATCTGGACGTGGTGCTAAGGTAATAACTCTAAGCTGTACACCAAAGGTCAGAAGACAGTGCTATACAAAATGATAAGGAGAAGCAGCAAAATGCATTCTCAGGCCCCAGGCCTACGCAGAACAAATGCAGGAGACACTAGCATAGAAGAAATTGGAAATCACACACCTGAAATTTCTGAAATAATAGCATCTGAAGAAGCAACTGCAGAAAGGTATAAAGGAAATCAGATCGGAAATAATTTCTGAAATAAAAAAGAAATAACTATAATGAAAGAAGTAGAGCCCGGAGGAAGAGCTTGAGAAGAGAGCGAGCGGAGGCAGAGATCTGGACGCAGCATGTACACACCCATCCCACACAGCGCTTCCCCATTCTCAGCCTCCGTGCAGGCTCCTGGCCTGCACATATGGCGTGTGGAGAAGCTGAAGCCAATGCCTGTGGCCCCTGAGAACCAGGGCGTCTTCTTCTCAGGGGACTCCTACCTGGTGCTGCACAATGGCCCGGAAGAGCTCTCGCACCTGCACCTGTGGATAGGCCAGCAGTCCTCTCGCGATGAGCAGGGCGCCTGTGCCGTGCTGGCCGTACACCTCAACACCCTGCTTGGGGAGCGGCCAGTGCAGCACCGCGAGGTGCAGGGCAACGAGTCTGACCTCTTCATGAGCTACTTCCCTCGAGGCATCAAGTACCAGGAAGGTGGCGTGGATTCTGCATTCCACAAGACCTCGCCAGGGACCACCCCAGTTGCCATCAAGAAACTCTACCAAGTGAAGGGGAAGAAAAACATCCGGGCCACTGAGCGGGCGCTGAGCTGGGACAGCTTTAACACTGGGGACTGCTTCATCCTAGACCTTGGCCAGAACATCTTCGCCTGGTGTGGGGGGAAGTCCAACATCCTGGAGCGCAACAAGGCACGGGACCTGGCCCTGGCCATCCGGGACAGCGAGCGGCAGGGCAAGGCCCAGGTGGAGATCGTCACTGACGGGGAGGAGCCCAGCGAGATGATCCAGGTTCTGGGCCCCAAGCCTACGCTGAAGGAAGGCAACCCCGAGGAGGACCTCAGAGCTGACCAGACCAATGCGCAGGCTGCAGCTCTGTACAAGGTCTCCGATGCAACCGGACAGATGCACCTCACCAAGGTGGCCGA
>PVKA01022633.1:0-36804 GCA_004027165.1 Ctenomys sociabilis | reverse complement strand
GCTGTGCTTCTACATAATTCTATGAGAGGCAAGATCTGCACTAATGGTGGTTGGACAGGATATTATGTCGGCTTTTAGTGCTATGGTCATCCACTAGGTAAATAATTATTGAATCTTTGATATAATTCAGCTATAAAAAAACCTGTAAATATAATTTCATGTATGCACCTTGTACAGTACCAAAACGTTACAAAAACAGGTTGCAATGTATTAATTCATCGACTCTGTATGGTTAAGGTGTCTTGAAACTGTCTGATTGACATTTGTATTTTAATAAAATAAAAATAAATGGAAAAAATAAAAAAATAAATAAATAAATAAATAAATAAAAAGAAACCAATAATGTCAAAATGGCCATTCTTCCAAAACTGATATAAGATTTAATGCAATCCCAATCAAAATGGCAAGAGCATTCCACACAGAATGTGCAAACAAGCCAGGCTTGTTACAGTGGTAGAAACAGAATGGAACTGGCTCAAAAACAGATATGTGGATCAATGAAACAGAACAGAGGACACAGAAACAACCAGGCACATTCTGCCATCTATCAGTCCTTTGACAAAGGGGCCAGAAACATGCTGGAGGAAAAACAGCCTCTTTTAATGCATAGTGCTGAAAAAACTGGCTATATTTTGTAGAAGACTGACTCTAGATGCACAACTCTCACATATTAAACTGAGATCAAAATGGACCAAAGACCTAAATACCAAAACAGAAACAATCTTCTGGAAGATCAAATAGGAAAAACTCTTGAAGACATAGACACTGGCCAGGGTTTTCTGAATAGAGCCCCAAGTGCACAAGAAACACCACCAAGAATCAATGGAAACAACAACCAAGGAAATAACAGAGTGATAAAACAGCCTACAGATTGGGAAAAGAAATTTCCAATTACTCATTGGACAGGGGATTAATATCTAAATATATGAAGAACTCAAAAACATTAGGCATCTGAAAAATGAAAGACCCAAGCAAAAAATAGGCAATACAATGAAAAGAGTTTTCTCAGAAAAAGTACAAATGGCCAATGAACACAAGAAAAAACACTGAGCAACTCTGGCCCTTAGCCAAATGCAAATCAAAACAATACTGAATTTCCATCCTATCAGCATGAACAGCTATCATCTGGAAACCAACTAATAACTAATACTGGTAAGGTAAAGAGGAGGGCACTTCTACACTATTGATGGGAATGTAAACTAGTACAACTACTATGCAAATCAGGATGGAAATTCCACAAAACCCTAAAAAGTACAAATTCCATGTGACCCAGATAGTTCCCTTCTAAATCATTGTGGAAATTCCTCCAAATACTAAAACTAGAAATTCCATTCCCAGCTAGGTATTTTCCCAGAAGAGTTAAAGACTTCATTTTACAATGATCCATGTATATGCTTGTTTGTAGCAGCACACCCCTTAATAGCTACACCTTGGAAGTGGCCTATATGTCCATGGATGGATGGATGGATGGATGGATGGATGGATGGATGGATGGATGGATGGATGGATGGATAAAGAAAATGGAGTACTTCACCACTCAAGAGGGATAAACTTGATGCCTTTCCTTGAGACCATAATGTTAAGTGAAATAAATCAGACACACAAGTTTAAATATCACCAAGAGTTACATGGAAAAACTTCAAAGTATAAATTAAAGAACAGGACTGGGCACAGTAACATACAGCTATAATTATAGCACTTGCAGGCTGAAGCAGGAGGATCACCATGAGCTTGAAGCCAGCGTGGACTACATAATGAAACTCAGTCTCAAATCTCAAAAAAAAAAAAAAAGAAAGAAAGAAAGAAAAAGAAAACAAAAGAATGGGAAACAGAGAAATAGACCTTCTGCAAATAGGAAGGGGGCCAAGAGATGAGGAATTATAAGAAGAATTAAGAAGTGTTATGTATATGTATGAACTCTTTAGGATGAATATAATTGTTATGTATTGCAAACATGTTGTAATGAATATAAAGATCAGAAGCCAGGTATGGTAGTCCACACCTGTAATTCTAATTAGCACCAGGGTAGCTAAGGCAGAAGGATCACCTCAAATTTGATCTCAGCCTAGGCTACATAGTGAGTTCAAGGCCAGTCTGAACTATATAGCAAGGCCTTGTCTCAAAAAAATAATATACATATATGTATAAATATAAATATATATATGTATATATGTATATATATATAAATATATATGTATATATATATGTATAAATATATATATGTATATATGTATATATATACATATATATGTATATATATGTATAAATATATATATATACGCATTTGCAATTTTTGAAGACTTAAGCTTTATTTCTGCTGCCTTTAGTAAAAAACAAACTCAACAACAGATCAAACTTAAGATATGTTTTTAATACTTTTTTAGAACAATATCAAGTGGGGTTTTTTGTTGTTTCATTTTGCTTTGTTATACTACCAAGGATTACACTCAGTGCCCCATGCAGATTAGGAAACCACTCTTCACTATACAGTCCCAACTCTATTGGAACTCGGAAAGCTCCTGCCTCGGGCTCCCACTAGTCAGGATACAGGCATGCATCTCCACACCCTCTTCAACTGAGATGATTTTTTTTTTAATGAAGTAAATGACTTCAGAAGTTACTCAAATACAAACAAAATTCCTCACTTTGTTCAACTATATATTAATGTGAAAATCTAACAGAAAAATTTTTAAAGATGTTAACATACAACGTTATGACAGTGCCAAAAATGTACCTAGAAAACTAGTATCAAGCTAAATACTGATGGGGGTCTGGGGAGTAAGTGCTCAGTAGAATTTCCCTGGCCTGAGTTCAATCCCCGGTTCTGCCACAAAAATAAAAAAATAAATAAATATGATAGGCTTAGTGGTCAGCAAAACTGCACTCAAGCAAAAACACACAACTGCATTGTTTGTTTTTATTTCTCTGAGACAGGGTCTTACTATACTCTGCTGAGGCTGCTTTGAACTTAACTCTGCAGTCCCAGTTGGCTTCAACTCATGGAAATCCTCCTACCTCAGCGTCCCAATGCTGGAATTACAGGAGTGAGCTACCACAGCCATCTCACATAACTCCATTCCTAAGTAAAGCAATAACTAAAGTACATTATATGTGCCACAAATATAAATTTGTGGGTAGAAGCCTGGTGTGGTGGCGCACACCTATAATCCCAGAACTCAAGAGGCTGAGGTAGGAGTGAGTTTCAAACCAGCCTGGGCTATAAACTGAGCTCAAGGCCAGCCTGAAGTACATAGCAAGACTCTTGTCTCAAAACAAACAACAACAAAAAAAAAAAGTGGGGAAAATATTATAAAACTATCATGACCATTATAGATAAAACCGTAAATGTAAA
The DNA here is from genome assembly GCA_004027165.1 of Ctenomys sociabilis. Lineage (NCBI taxonomy): Eukaryota > Metazoa > Chordata > Mammalia > Rodentia > Ctenomyidae > Ctenomys > Ctenomys sociabilis. The sequence continues at coordinate 33,452 of PVKA01022633.1, read as the reverse complement.
AACAATAACGTAACATACTCCTAGGTGAGATGACTATACTTAGTCTCTTTTTTCCCAGAGTAGTGCAATGGTAACCATAATTCCAAACTTTTGCTTTAAATTTAAACTTAATATTTATGTGAAACAGCACATTAAGTATCAAAAACTGTTTGGCTCATTGAGGTTTTTTTGTTGTTTTGGTTTTAATTCTTCATGCTGGGATTGAGTCCAGGGCCTCCAGCATGCTAAGCACATGTACTACCACCAAGCTACACCCCTAAACTGCAACAAGAATATTACACTAAATGAAAAAATTACAATAGCTGAAGTAGTATGATACTGAACAATGGATAGATCTGATTTTATTTTAGCTAATTAGCAAAACTGAAATGACATATCACCACAGAAAGAACTAGTTAATAAATGCTGATGAACTGGCTAACAATTTGAGGTGAAAGTTTCATTTTGTTTTCTGTGGAAGGGGGATCTCAGTCCAGACTGGCCTTGAACTCACTAAACAGCCCAAGCTGGCCTTAAACTCTAAGTGATCTTCCTGCCTCAGCCTCCCAAGTGCTGGGATTACAAGCATGTGCCGCCATGTCTGGCAAGATGAAAATTTCTTAACACTAAAAATGTATTTAAAAAATAAATATTTACCAAGATTCCTGAAGAGCATTCCTAAGCTTCAATGTGATTAGGAAAAAAATTGGACTGTTCTGACTCTAAAACCATGATAAATTTCGGCATGTCCAAAAATGCTCAAAATTAAGACAAAAAATTGACCATACAATCCAGAGAGATAACTCAGCAGCATGGCCCCTGCCTGGAAAGCATGAAGCTCTGACTTTGATTTCCAACATAAATAAACAAACAAACAAACAGGGGCCAGGGAGATGGCTCAGTGGAATATGTGCTTCCCTGGCAAGTGGCCTGAGTTCAATCTCCAGTTCTGCCAAAAAAACAAAACAAAAAAACTATACCAATGTTTGTGGCAAATGTAAGATGGTATTATTATATTTCAATGTGGCAAGTGGGTCGATAAGAAAATATTATGGCCCTAACAACTAGAACAAGGCCAAATAAATCAACAATGAAAAATATAATTAGAAAACAGAAAAAAAATTCAACTTCATATGTAAATATTTAAATACTATGACTTGAAACTAGCAAAAAATTTATTAAATAAAAGCCAATGCTAGGGTTGGGGGGATAGCTCAGTAGAATAAGCATCTGCCTGGCAAGCACAGTGTCCTGAGTTCAATCCCCAGTACCACAAAAAAAAAAAAGAAACACAAAAGCCAATGTTAGGCTAGTATGGTGGTGCACACCTGTAATCCCAGCACTGGGGAAGTTGAAGCAGGAGGATCCCCAAAAGTTCAAGGCCAGCCTGGGCTACATAGTGAATTTATGGCCAGCCTGAACTGCATAGCAAGTCTCAAACAAAAAAGCCAATGATAGCTGGACATGATGACACACAGGTATAATCCCAACAGTTAGAAGGCTCAGGCAGGAAGACCAGCCTACACATGATGAGCTCAAGATCAGGCTAGGCTGTACAGCAAGGCCTGTCTCCAAACAGAAACAAAAAAGCCCATATTCATAATGGAATAGTAAAAATAAAAAATAAAAAAGTCATATTCATTGTTCTAACAAACACAACTCCTTAAGAAATAGCCTACGGAAAACTTAACTCAAAAAAACTGCTTAAAGTCCATTTCTATGAAAATATCCTTAAAAAATAACTCAAAAAAATCAAAGTTTTTACACCAAAATATTTACAGCAATTATTTGTAATAACAGAATTTAGAAATGGGCAAGGGAAGAGCTAGGCACAGCAGTGTACCTCTGTAATCAAAGCACTAGGGAGGCTGAGTCAGAAGGATCACTACAAGAACTATTTAGGGAAACCCTGTTTCAAAAAAAAATAAGAGTCATGGAGAGAAGATCTGTTCAGGCCTGGAAAACTTCTAGAAGAAAGGTTAACCTCGTGTTGAGGGTTTGAGTGATGGGAAAGGACGAGGGAAATTCCAAAGGAATATAACATTTCTTCACACAACTTTCTATTCATTTGTAGAAGCTTTTGAAACAGCTAATGTGGAGTCTTCTTTTTTTAATTTTAGGACAGAGTCTACAGGGTGTTCAGGTCTCACTCCTAGATCATACTTAGTGATCCACCTGTTTACAGCCTCCCAAGAGCAGCAGGTGGGGGGGGGGGGGGATAGGCAGGCCAGGGGATCTAACCCCTGCCCCTGAATGTTGGCCTAAGCAAGTGCTTTAATCTGCTGAGCTATTTGGTTGGCCCTAAATGTGGATTCTGCCATTCACTTAACCTTCTACTTCATAGAGATACTTAAGAATTGGAAGTGCTGTGAACCTGACAAAGTCCACATTTAACACATCAGCCATAATGATTATGACATAATGGTGGGGACAGTGGCCATGCTACAAACCCTTCTACTCCAGAGGCTGAAACAGGAGAGTATGTTTCAAAAACAATGAAAAGCTCTGGTTCAATCCCCTATTACCTCCATAAATAAGCAAGTATGTAACAATGCTGATTACAGGGCCAGCCATTCTTACACATAAAAGTAGCCAAACAAAAAGTAGAACAAGAGAAAAAGTCAGAAGAAGTTAACCAATAAAACATTTAGCAAGGTCTATTAATTCTTTCCACAGACCATGACGATATCTTTACACTAACCATTACAATAATATAATCATAATAAGTAAATCATACATAAAACATCACATTCTGTTATGTATATTCTATTTTAGAAGGGCAAAGGCTGAATGTGGTGACACATGCCTGTAATCCCAAGCACTCAGGAGCCTGAGGCAAGAGGATCAATCACCACAAATTCAAGGCCAGCCTAATCTACACAGCAAGACCATGTTAAAAAAAAAAATAGTAGTACATATCACATCCTTAGAAGATTCTCATCAAAAATGGCTGAAATAAGAATCCTATCTGCTTTAAATGCAACCCTCATTTTACCTTGAAAATTCACTTACATACTAAATGCACTATATTACATGCTAAATAAATGAGATATTAGTATGTGGTGATGTAATAGCTCACCAGGAAAAAAAGAAAGCCAAGTTTAAATTCACATATATACACTCTTTACTCACCAAGAAAAACCCATGGTATACTTACACATGTTATATTATTGCCTGTCTAAAGAAGGTTAGACCAGCGAAGACTTTAAGAGAAAAGGAAGAAAGTAAGCCACACTGGCTTCTCTCCAAAATTAAAAAATAAATAAATAAATTGGGCAGATTCAAATCAATTCCTTACATCCCTACAAGAAGTCATTATGGTATATAGCTACACACACCTGGAAACTGTGAGATGCAACCAAGTTATAATTTTTAAAGCCTTCTATCACTACAATATACAATGAATCTATATTAAGATACCAATCTTTAAGGTGAGATTTCAAAATTGTTTTTCCTTAAATTATATACCAAGTTGGTCTCTTTACTGCCAAGTATTTTATAAATTAATAACAAGAGAAGCGAACAAAAACACTGAAGTTACAAAAGAACACTGAAATAAATGTTCTGGAGAAGAAAACTATTAATGCTCTATACCTAAGAATTTTACATATTAGAAGTTACAGTAAACTGGTTTTTCCAGTCTTGATTTTCAATAACAACAATGGTATTAAAAATTATCCTGTCTTTGTTGTTGTTTATTTTTTGGTTTCCTAAGACAAGATCTTGTTATGTAGCTCAGGCTGGCCTGTGAATTCACTACATAGCCTAGGCTGGCCTCAAACCTGTGGCAATCCTCCTGCTTCAGCCTCCTGAATGGGATTATAGGCATATACCACCACACCCAGCTAATCATACTAGTTTAATACAACCAAATATAAAAAATATTTTCTATCTATACCATTTCTTACTGCATTAAGTCAACAACATATATAAAACACTACACAAATTACACATTATATAACTCAATTCATTCTAGAAATACTAGTTGAAGATAACAATACCATATAACTCATTTTTTTCCAGTTTCAAAGAAATTTAATATGATTTACACAGTTAAGGGACAGGTGATACATTTTCATACAGTTCATTTTAATGACCAGGTGTTTCTATGTCAAGATACTCAGAGGTTAACTGCCAAGGGCTTGAGCAATCTCAAATTTGTTATTAAGGTAGCCCTACCTTCTAAGCATCAACAAATGACATGGCTCACTAACTAATTATGGTTTTAAGTATAATACATGGAAAAATAATACTATTGTGGGTAGAGACCTCATAGCTCAAACTTTCCTATCTTTCAGTTTATATGTGTAGCACCACCTAAGAATTAACACCTTTTAGCAAATGGGCAATTTCACATTAAGGATATAATTGAGTAACTACAGTTCATATAACTCCCCCTGGAATCAAAAGCACTCTATAAATTTAAAATACTAGTATGGTATTAAAGCAAAGAACAATGATTTTAAAACATCTTATGCCCCAAGTGAATTGTAAACCAAATAAAAATTCACTGTAGTATCTGCCTTTTTTTAAAAAAATGGTTTTTCCTCTATTAGATAACCCAGATCTAAACGAACTGTTAAACACTTAGTCTAAAGGTATGCCAAATATTTCTTAAGGTCTTAACAAAGAATCAACTTTTTTTAAAAAACAAAATGAGGCCTAGGTTAAATATTTTATTTGGCTTCTCAAGATGGACTGAGAAGTTGGGCACCAGCTCCAGACCAATTCCTGGACGCACATCAAACACAGCCCTGTCATTTATCCAGTCAGCCAAAACAATCTTTTCCATCTTACCCTTTAATGTTTATGTCCTAAAAAGCTGCTAATTGAATCCAGCTCTTGAGATCTATTTGTTAAAATCTACACCATCTAATTTGTAAATGAAGAACAAAAATGAAAAAATATAAATTAACTTCCCTAGCAAAACAGAGGAGACTCCACCATATGTAAACCCAAAGGGGAGGGCAATGTTTTTAATATCTGTCAACCTTTAAAACTATTCAGAGGCAAAATTCCCAATGGATTTTAGAAATCAGAGAGTACTTCAAACTGTTTTTACAATTAAGGGGAACACAGGGTATTTTAGTCCTGTGTTCTCCCCACTCCAGTACAATCTTTCATCTCAACAAACTTCACTCATAAATTTTTGATAATGAATCATAGGTCGTACAGAAACCACAGATAAATAAGATCCACTGAATCATACTAAAAAAACCTCAAAATTCATTTTATCCGCAGAAAATCAAAATCCCCGTTTCCTCCCTCATCTTCTCCATATGTATATAATCTAGAGTGAAATAAATGGCAACAACTTTTTCTGGTGGTTTCTGCACACAGAGGATCACAAGCTCTTCACATGATTACCAATACAAGACTGACTCCAGATAAGCACAGCAGCAGACACGCTAAAGCAACAAAGACCCCTTATAATGGTTTCCACTAGCTTGCCCAAAATAAGAAAAATGAAAGTGGTAAAGATGCATCCTTAATCCAGAGTTTCCATTAAGTACTGTTATCGATTCTTTGCACTTTTCCCCAGGGAATTGAAAGCTGTCATAAAAGTAATGCTTTTTTTAAACATTGAAGCCAAAATACATTCACGCTAAATTCTCAAATACCAAATTCACTGAAAAATTTTATGCAGAACATGCAGCCAGTAGCCTGGGATATGACACACAAGCATTCAACTACAAAATTAGTCCACATAAATCTCCAAGTCTACTGTGGGCAAACATAATTACCGTTTATTCTTACACTTTCGAACACATGCACACACACATAAGTCCTCTAAAGAAAACCATATTTCTCACCACACATTCGAACACATAAACGTGGACAATTTATTAACAGTCAATGATAAAACTAGTATAACCACGCTTATTTAAATTACATTGTTCAGAGAAGTATTTTTTCTTAAAAATCAGTGACATGCCTATAGATCACCAAAAATGGTAAGCAAAACAAAAGCACCTATAACATTAAAGACTTCGTGCACCCGGGATCAAACACTTTGTAAGAGTCCTGTCTACCTAGTAAGCCTCTTAGGACATTCTTTTCCGTTTGGAAAAGGGGACGGGTAAGGGGAGAGAATGAAAGTTTGCTCGAAAGTTTGTAAGAGCACAGACTTAGAAATGTACCCGGGGGACGGGGGAGGGGAGGATCCCTAAAGCAAGTCTAACGTTAGACAAGAGCCTCAAGTCTCGCGGCCTACGAGGAACAACCCTACCCAACCCGCTACCCCTGCAATCAAACACTTGGAAAACACAGCGCGTACAATAGCCTGAGTCGTGCGATCAGACAGACACACCGGAAAAGTCAACCTCGGTCTCCTTCCCTTCCTCCCTAGACGCGCGCCCAAGGTGAGCTGCACCGACCGCGACGGCCGGCCACAGAGAGGGAAGGCTCTGCACGCGGCAGAACTGGGTGTCCAAGTTCGCAACCGGGGAAACACACGCACGCACGCACACACTAGCACACGCAGCCTCCCGTTAAGCACTCCATCTTTAATGAGTGTTTACTGCGCCCCGTGAGAAACCGGATTCGATAATCCCCTTGCAGACCCCACCTGGCCAGCACCTCCCGACCCCACTCTGCCCTCGGCTCAGCGCGGCGCGCCCCTCTCTCCCTACCCCACCCCGCCACCACTGGCCTTTTAGAGAACCTCCAAAGCCGTCGACGAGTCTCCCAGGGACTCTCCTGAACTAGGCCTTCGCACGCCCGACCTCACCGCACCCCCGATCGCGACCCGGCCCCGCGCCAGGCCGCGGCACCCCGCCGGCCGCCCGCCTGGCGCCCCTCACCTGTCAGACGCAGCTTGACGGGCCCGTTCCGCCGACCTCCGGGGTTAGACATGTCCCCGGCGGCTGGGAGGCGGCGGCGACGCGGCTCCGGGCCGGCGGGCGGGGCGGGGGCGACGGCGAGGCGCGGCGGAGTCACCACAGCAGCCGGGGCAGCGGCCCAAGCAGCCGGCGTCGCGGCCGCCACGGCTGGAGGGTCCCGGATGTGCCGAACGTCGTCGCCATGAGCCGCAGAGGGAGCGGGACGCCGAGCTTCCCCTCCTCCCTCCTCTCCTTCCTCGGCCCGGGCCGCACAACAAAGCGGCAGCCGCGGCCGGCCGCACCGCCTCCACCCGCGCCTCGCCGCCTCCTCCTCGCGGCCGCGGCGGCCTCTTCCTCCTCTCCGCCCAGCGAGACCCCGGGAGCCGCCGGCGCCAGTCGGCCGAGGCGGGCGGTGCTCGCGCCGCAGCGGGACTCGAGGCTCGGCCGCTTCCTCCTCCGCCCGCCCTCTCGTCTGAGGGACCCGGGTCCCGGGACAGCCGCCGCCACTCGTCGGCTCGGGGGGCGGGGCGGGGCCAGGGGCGGGATCGGCGGGCGCGCGCAGCGCGCGCGGCGCGGGAGCGAGGAGGCGGGGGCGGCTTCGTGCGGCGCGCTGCCGCCCAGCTCGGGAAGGGGCGCGCGAGTGCGCGCCTGGGGGCTCCCGGGCAGACGCGGCGTCCGGCCTGGAGGAGCGGTGTGCGGGGCGCGGCAGATGCTTTGTTAGGTGCCTGCTGTGTGCGGGCGCCCTAGAGGGTGCCGTGAGTGCTAGGGGACGCGCGGGGCGCTGCTGCGAGCCCGCTGCCCTCCCTGAACTTAACGTCTCGAGCGAGGGAAAGGACGCCCGACCCACGCCAGCTTTCCTGCCAATCCCCGAGAAAGCTGTTAGCTCCGTGCCCCTTCCATCCGGGACTCACCTGGCGGAGGAGATCAGGTTACCTGCTTGCTCGGGCTCTTTCTCCAACTGCAGCGCAAGGGTAAAGAGATGATACACCATAGGGTTGTTAATAGAGTAAACCTTGGCGATCGCCGCGTGAAAAGCTTCTCATAAAGTACTTCGCTTCGTTATCTCAGAAGGAAAAGATAAAAATAAATACTCTGATCTTGTAATTGCACTGCTAGGAATTTATTCTGGCAATAATAGAGAAGATGTTCTTTGCTAAGTTGACGTAATAGCAAAAAGGACATAGGGAACAATTCAATGGTAGTTATTTTATAGTAAATGCATAGATGTTTTGTTCTATTATTTGAAAGAGTCTCACTATGTAGCCCAGGCTGGCCTCAGATTCTCTGAGATTCCCCCTTCTTCAGCTTCCTAAATGCTGGGATTACAGATATGTGGCCCCTCAAAAAATATAAAATAATGCTGTTCTAACCGGATGGATTTTTGTGCAGCCATTTAAATGGCAATTATGACTATCATTTATGGAAGTTTATAGATAATGCAGAATTTAAAAGTAATCGTGTATGTATAAGCACACAAACAGTGAAAACTAAAGATAACTGCGCACGTGTGATTTGTTCATTTTGCATATGGCTGTTGTAACATTAATGCAATTTAAAATGTTTAATAAAATCTAAAACGTTTTGATCCTATCACTGTAAGTCATTGCTTTTAATCATCAGTAAAGTCTCCTGGTTCTCTAGATGAAGTTACAATTTCAGCAGTGTGGATACAGTCCTACAATTAAAGTGATTCCCAGAGAATATAAATTCTAGAAGTCAGACTAAAAATACAAGGAAGAGTGCTAGAAAGTCACAGAGCTCCTGCTCTGTGCAAAGCAGTGAACAGAGCGCCTTAGGAATGCTTCCAGCGCAGCAGAGCCAGAACAACAGCTGCTGAGAGGCCGGATAATGACAGTAAGCTTCGCAAACTGCTGTACACATGCCCACTTGCCATTTTCTTACCGCGCACTCCTCGTTCCCAGCCACCCACAGGCATAATTGCAGCTTCGATTAGGCAATAGGAGGTAGGGTTTCAGGTGGTGATGGCAACCAGGGGGGGAAGAACGCTGTCTGTTGTGCAGTTGAAAACAGTGCATTGAAATATGTAAGAGATGTTCAGGAAAACGGATATGGGCATATTGTGCAGAGCAGGCCTCTGTTTAGGCTTGCCTCTGTTAAGTGGAAATCCTATTGTTTAAAACAAAGATTCAGATAAGAATAATGCTGTACTTTAAAACCAGTCTACTGTTCAGGCAATAATTTTTTTTAAATCCAGGTACATGAACATTTTATTACTGTTTCTCCTACCATGCTTGTTATTTGGTATGTACTTTTATTGAATATTATAATTTCATTAAAATTTTATCAGTCTGAATAAAAATAAAATGACAAAACTAAAAGCTTATTGGGGTGTTTGTTTTGTTTTGGGATGGCTGGCTTTTTGAGACAGTGTCTCCACTATATAGTTTAAACTGGCCTTGAACTTACAGCAAGCCTCCTGCTTCAGCTTCGTAAGATTATAGGCTTGTGCTACTTCACCTGGCTCAAGAATTCTACATAACATCAATTATATGCATTCAAGTGTAAGAACTTCTAGAAAAGGAAAACAGTATTGAAGATAAAAAATATAGCCGTTTTCTACAAAGCAAAATAAAACATCTGTTGATTTATCCAACTTTTGTTTAGTTCATTCCATGTTGAAGATACTGAGATGGAATAAAATATTACAGGTCTTCATAATAGAAGAGAGGGAAAGCAGGAAGGGACAGAGAAGGACTTACTAACTTAGATTGAATTTGATTATTGGTGTTCTTTTAACCATTGCCTCCCAAGATGATCTTGTATTAACAATACAGGTTCTTACCCTCTCCCAGGCCTGCTGGGTCAAAATCTCCTATGATCAGGCTGAGGAGCATTTATAAAAGTCCCACAATGAACTCTGCCTACACCAAGGTGGGCAGAGTGGAACTGCAGCATGCCTCAGAATCACCTGGAATACTTGTTAACGCAGCTCACTGCCTCCCACGCCAGAGGTCTGACTGGGCCCGTGTAGGGGTGCTGTGGTGTTCGCATCTCTAGCATGTTCCTAGGCTGCTTCTCATCAGGATAGCATGCTTTGAGTCAGCTGTCTTCAGAATTATACTGTTAAGGAAAGCTGGATTCTCATTAAAGTGCTGCATTAAATTGATAACATTTGTTTTTTTTTTTTCTTTTTTTTAATTGTCCTTTTGAAACAGGTTCTCCCTATGCAGTTCAGGTTGGCCTTGAGCTCACTTTGTAACTTGAAATGATTCTCCTGCCTCAGCCTCCTGAGTGCTGGGATTATAGTCATGTGCCACCATGCCCAGCTAACATTTCTTTATCATGGCCTGCCTTACTCTCAGGCACATTTTTGAGAAAAAAGAGAGGGATGATAATTCTTTTTTTTTTTTTTAATTCCTTTATTTATTACAGTGTCTCGCTACAGATCACGGATTCTTTTTTCGCGGGGGTGGGGTGTGAGCTCAGCCGGCCCTGCGGGGAGGGGCTGGCATGGCATATGGTGCTGGGGCTCGAACCACGGTCCCTGGGAGGCGCTCTAGACCGCTGAGCTATCTTGCCAGCCCGGGATGATAATTCTTAGGAGTCCCTCCTATGCTTTCTTCCTAAAACAGAAATCCACTCAAAATGTAAATTTTGTCTCTGTCTACCTTGGTTACACATGGTTATGAGAACTTTAGAAAACCTATTTTTCCCAGAAAAATCTCATTATTCCCTTATGACTCCTAATTTGTTCTCAATAGAATGGCATGCCTTCTATGGAATCATTTTCTTAAACTTGTATCACACCACTTATTTCATACCAGTAAAATCTTTTTTTCTATCACTATCATGTAATAGAAACTTCCAGCATAACAGCAACACATGAAATAGAATTTTTAGCAAAAGCTTTATTTTTTTCATTAATATAGTTTACTGATCACTTGAAGTGGTATTCTTTATGATGCTATCCTGGACCATAAGTGAAATCTACATATAGTTCTGAGAATCTTGAAAACCTTTTGTTTAAAACATAGTCCTGCTTTCCAGGCTGATGTTCAATTTGATGGAACTTTGCAAGAAAGTGCCTACCATCTGTAGTTAGTATTTCTTCTGCTCTAACCATTAATGTTTTTTAACATAGAAGAGTTGTCTCCAGTAATAAAAAAAAAAATCTGTCTGAGGTGAGGGTATGTTAATAATGGTACTCTTGCAAAGCTTATAGTGTAAATTTCTAATTTACTACAGTATGCGTGCCATGGACAACTCAGGGACTCAGTAATTTATACCACTGCTTAAAACTCTTCTGTCTCTTCATCTTTTAAAATAATTTAGGGCTGGAGTGATAGCTCAGCGGCACAAGCACTTACCTGGCAAGCACAAGGTCCTGAGTTCAATCCCCAATACCAAAAAAAAAGTCATAATTTAAATAACATTAAGTCTGGCTTCCCCCAAATGACCTCATCATAGCTGACAAAGCAGCCACCTGTGTGTTATTGCTATTGCCGTCGTTCCCACTCTTCCTCCAGTGTCCTCCATTTTTTTCCCATGCTTTACTTGTCCCAGCTCCTGAGGGTTGGATTCCAGAGGCCACCAGGCCCACCCTGCTCTGACAGGGTTTAGAGTGAGGTCACATTCTGCCCTGCTGTTTGTGTCCCTTCTCTGTCACACACGACAGCCTCCTCACTCCCCACCCTGCCTGTGCCTGTGAGCACACCCGGCTCCCAGCGATCGAAGCTGAGGTTGCATCTCCTCTCTGTGTCTGTCTGCACTGGGGCTCCCTGGGTCCCCTGGCCTCCTGCTCTCCACTCTTCCTCTTCTGAGGCAGTCTGCCCTGGCCCCTGCTCTGGCCATGCCCTGGTCTCTCTCAGGATGTGCCTACTCCTCTGGGGCCTGTGACAGGGTATTGTATTCCTAATGTCGCTGGTGCAGCACCCACTTTGAGAACCATTGCCTGACCAGGAGCAAGTCAGGGCCAGCTGAGGCAGGTGGCTAAGCAAGCAGCCAGTCACACTTCAGCTTCTCGAAGCAGGGCATGGGAGCCCAATGTGCACAGCTAGCTGTGGGGAGCCTGGTTGGGAGGTCACAGAGTTAGTCGTGGAGAACACCTTTGAAATCCATCCTAAGGCCTTTCAATTACATGAACAGGAGAAATGAGTCTGTAGAGAGATACTGACAGAGCAGATGGAGAAGAGCTGAGGGGCCGGGCTTCCTCACCCTCCAGGATGGGGTGACCCACAGTTCCCTGCTGGTAGCACTCCTGGCCTGGTGTGCTCTGCTCCCTTGGCTCAGAGGGAGTGCGGCCCTTGGCAGTTACCTCACTTGACCCGTAGCCTCTGTTCTTCAGGCCTGCCCTGCTCTTTAATGGCCTGAATTGCTCCTGCCCGGCTTCTTCCCTGGAGCTGGGTCCTTCTGCTCACAGGCAGCGCCTGTAGAATAGACTTCAGCAATCTAGTACACACAGGCTATTGGCACACTTGAAATACAGTGCCCTGATGTGTCGCTGTGAGGGTGACATGTGTCAGAACCCGGCATGATAACACACATCCATAATGCCAGCTACTCAGGAGGTAATGGCAGAAGGAACTCAAGTTCCAGGCCAATTTGGTGAACTTATTGAAATCCTGTCTGGAAATTTTAAAAGAAAAGAGCTGAGGCCCGGTTCCACCAAAAAAAAAAAAAAAAAAAAAACAAAAACTAACAACACTAGAAAAGAGCTGAGGATATAATTCAGCACTCCCTTCATTCAATCCCCTTATGCCAGGAAGACAAAAAAAAAAAAAAAAAAGGAATTTTGAAGACAACATAGAAAACAAAGCAAAATATCTTATTCATATTTTCACTTTGATGACATGTTGATATATATATATTTTTTAATTTTTATTTATTTGTTACAGTGTCTCGCTACACATCACAGACTCTTTTTTGTGTGGGGGGGAGGGGGTCAGCTCAGCCAGCCCTGTGGGGAGGGGCTGGCACAGCATGTGGTGCTGGGGATCGAACTGTGGTTCTTCAGAGCTTGCCTAAGCTTGCCAAAGCAGGCGCCTCAGACCGCTGAGCTATCTTGCCAGCCCCATGTTGATATATTTTTGATATTGGATTAGATAAAATGTAATATTTTGGTTAATTTCACTATTTTTATTTCTTTAACATAGCTATTAAAGCATTAAGATTATGACAATAACTTGCATTCTGTGTCTGCTGGAGCGCATGACCTAGAGGAGATGGCCTGCCATCCTCAGGCTCCGGGATGTTCTTCTTGAGGTCCCCCAGCATGGTCTCAGCATGCTGCTGCATCCAACTGTGGCTATACCACCCTGGGCCCTAGCCGCCGACCCCCACCACACCTGCCTGCCTGTGCTGTGGTTACCCATCACATTCTGTGCCCAAGTATTCAAGCCAGGTGGATCTTGCACCACAAATTCATGAATCCTACAGAGACATGAGCTATATGATCTCTGTTATAGGTTGAATCATGCTGCTCCTTCAAAAGACATGTTGAAGCCCTAACCTCTGGATACCTGTAAATGTGACCTTATTTGGAAATAAGGACTTTATAGATGTGATCAAAATGAGGCCACTAGAATGGGTCTTAATTTTAATTTGAGACAAGTTCTCCCAAAATTCCCCAGGCATGACTTGACCTAGAAACCCTCCTGCCTCTGCCTTCTAGAGTACCAAATTACAAGCACACACCACAATAGCCAGCTGAATGATATATTCTTAAAAAGAAAAAAATGCTATACAGCTGAGCATGGTAACACATGCATATAATCCTAGCACTTGGGGAGGCTGAGGCAAGAGGATTGCTGTAAGTTCAAGGCCAGCTTAGGATACATAGAACATTCAAGGCCAGACTGAACTACATAGCAAGACCATATGTTGAAAGAAAGAAAGAAAGAAAGAAAGAAAGAAAGAAAGAAAGAAAGAAAGAAAGAAAGAAAGAAAGAGAAAGAAAGAGAGAGAGAGAGAAAGAAAGAGAGAAAGAAAGAGAGAGAGAGAGAAAGAAAGAGAGAGAGAGAAAGAAAGAGCCATATAGACAGAAACACAGGAGGAATGTCTCTTGATGACAGGGACTGATGTGGCTGAAAGCTAAAAATTGTTGGCCCCCACAAAACCCTACATGGAGGTTCAGAGGTAGGATTTATCCTTCACAACTGCGGGAGAATACATTTCTGCCACTTTAAGCCACCCAGTTGGGGGTCATTGGTCTTTGGAGCCCCTAGGAAGTGAATCCAAGCTCTGAGGCCCCTCCTACACCTTATCACACACAGAACAGGTGATAAAGTACACTGCACAACTGGTTTTCAGTGTTGGTTGCATTGCCTTTTAACAAATAGAAAGTCATGTACCCCCAGGCCATTTTTTAATGCACCCATTTTCAAATGTCTTAAGTATACAAACTGGCCTGTTACACTGAGAATTCTGAGTTAAAAGAGAATGTAATTTGAAGAGATTGCATATTTTCCAAAGCCAATTTGGTGATTTAAGCATGAAAGTATTACAATTAAATGTTTGAAAAGTTATCTGTGCATGTTTTGCTGTAAGCTGATATCATGAAGCAACACATCTTTTCGGGATGAGGTAGCAGCCCTGGCCCCCGGGGGAGGGCTCCACTGCAACTACCTCGGACAACTGGACTACATGAGTGGGCTCAGAAAAAGTCATCTCCAATCATCTTCAAAACACAAACTGTAGTAGCTACAACATGATTCTCCAAGGGCGGGATGGGAGGAGATGTGGAAATATTTGTATGATGCTGTCTTTATGGGTAATGCAGAGAATATGGGCCAGAATGAGCTCAACATGACTCCTAAGCCCAAGGGTCAGTGTCAAACCGTGCCTTAAAATCCTCAGTGGCCGCCCATGGGCCTTAGGATCCAATCCAAATGGCTTTTATGGCATTCCTGGCCTTACCAGGCCTCTGCCCGTCTCTTCAGCCTCTTTTCCTCCTCATCCTCTGCTCTGCCTGTGCCAAGGGCCCAGGGCTCTCCTTTTTCCGGCTCCCGCTGGTTCATCTTCATCTCCAGAGAAGTTGTTTTCTTTCCAGTCATCTGCTCTGTCAGAGCAAGAAAACACCTAACGGGAGGCTTTCACCTCACTCAATGGACTACTTGGCTGATTAATAAATTAAATTGTAGTGTGAATGTGTCTATTAATACGTTACTTGACATGTGTCAGTCTGGTTAATGATACATCCTTGGATGGGAGCCTCCCAGAGACTACGTACCCTGACCACCTCTGTCTGGCTGAAGAAAGAGGTGCTGTTTTCCGACATCCTAAAAGATGGGAGTCTGTTACCCACAGTGTACATATCCCAGATGATCAAGTCATAAGTCAATTATTGAAATACAGCTTTTTTGTTACTAAGGCCTCCAGGTAGCACATCCAAAGTGTCACACCAAAGCTTCATGCCTCCCCTGGAGCTACGCCAGGATTAGGGCAGCGCTCCCAGCAACAGAGGTCTGGTCCACTGAGACCAAAGCTCTGAAGGAACTAAAGAGACAGCAAGTGCTGCCTGAGCAGCTGGACTCCGAGAGAACCAAGCTCCATGCTGGGAGACGTGTCCCATCTTTCCAAGGGCCATGTGAATTGAAAGTAAGTAGAAGACTGCTGATCTGTGTTGGATTGTTTTATTTAAATATATATATATATGCTATCCCTGTTTTGAAAACTTGTAACATATGTATTGTTGTATGTTACCCTGTTTATGTCATTTTTTTCTATTTGTTTTTGCTTCTATTTTTCACTCTTCAATTTAAAATACAAATTAATTAATTAATTAAAAAATAAATAAAATAAAAATAAATAAATAAAAGTAATTAGAAAGGGGATCCCATTCACTTCCACCCTTCTACATGTCAGAAACTCCGAGGGCCAGCTCCCAAGTTATGGTTCCCGCGAGTCATTCGGAACAGACTCAGCGGATTTCAAAATCATTAGCAGGTAACATCAGTTGGCATATGCCAGATGACAGTGACAGAGGCAAGGATCAAATGTGGCCATTTTCTGGGAAGGCTGATACTCTAAGGGTGGAGGTGTTTGTGAAGCAAGAAGGCTTTTTTTTTTGTATTTTAGGGAAGGGTCTACAGGGTGTTCAGGGTCTCACTACTACAACAGACTCGTAGTGATCTGCCTGTTTACAGCCTCCCAAGAGCTGGGATTACAGGCGTGCACCACCAGCCATCTCAGAGCACCGGGAGGTGGGGCTGGCACTGCAGGCCCAGGATGGAACCCTCTGCCACAGCAACTGCTTGCAGGTGCTTTAATCCACTGAGCAAAAGCCAGAGCTTTTTGTTAATAGAGCTATGTGAAAGCACTAGGAGTTGCAGGCTACAATGGCCCACGCATGCAGCCCGGCTGTGTAGTAGCTAAAGGAGGACAGTCGCTCGAGCCTGGGAGATTGTCACCAGCCCGAGCAATGGTTCTCCGTGGGATGCAGGGGACCAGAAGAGAATTTTTCAATAATCATTTTTGGAATTAGACCATCAGTGGCCATTTTTATAATTCAGTTCCTTTTTTATACCTTGTTATTGTGGGTTTAAAACCTTACCCACTGAATTGATTTTAAGCTTACTGGAAAGGAATTTACAAATAAATATGAAAACACCAATCGGACCCTATAATTCCATTTCTAGGAAACTGTCCTAAGAAAATAAGTAGAGGTGTACAGAGAAACATATGCAGTTATTCATCCCAGTGCTATTTATAAGAACAAATTGAAAGCAATTTAAATGTACAAAAGGAGATTGGTTGACATATAATTGATATAGTCATATGATAAACTATTACACAACCATGGAAAATCGTGTTCCCAAAGACTTTTTTAAATCAAATGTTTTTATATTTAAAAAACATGAAAAGAACCCTTCCTCCCCTACCCTCAGAGGAAAATACCATCATGAATTTGGCACACATACTTTCTGTAAAATTTTCATGCTTCATTTATTTAGTGACAAAGAGAAATGTTTATAATATAAATATATCATTTTTTTAAAAAGCAGAAAAAAAGACTATGTGTGAGGAATAATCCCAATCTGAATTGTTAAACAAGTATACTACATTCATCATCCAAAATGATAATTACTGAGAATATACTAGGTACTCAGCGCTGCTCCTTAAAGTTTGTAACCTGGTGGAGGACAGATAGCTGAAAAAAAAGGATATAGTAATAAGGTCTATCTGTACCTCTTTTTTGTGCACTGCAAAGGGTGAGAGAAATGTTCACTGCTTCCTAGAGAGACTTTCAGTGCTGATGCTATCAGTTGTAGCAATTCTTCAGTTTTATTTTTTTTTCTCCAGTTTTATTGAAAATGTCAAAACAAAGATTTTATCTCCTCATACTGGGTGTTAGGCTGCCTACCTGTAACCCCAGCATTTGAGAGGTTGAAGCAAGAGAATCACTGTGAGTTTGAGGCCAGCCTGGGCTACACAGTGAGTTCAAGGTCACCCTGAAGTACATAGCGAGATCTTATCTCAAAAAAAAAAAACACAATAAGGGGCCGGGGAGATGTCTCAGTAGAATAAGCACTTCCCTGGCAAGTGCAATGACCTGAGTTCAATCCCCAGACACAATAAACCAGGCGTGATGGTATATGTTTATTATCACAGTGCTAGGGAGCCTTAGACAGGAGGATAACTATGAGTCTGAGCTGTGTAGCAAGACCCTATACCAAATAAATAAATAAATATCCTATCTCAGGAGAAAAAATTATATATATATATATATATATATATATATATATATATATATATTAGACACACCTAGGAAGGAAAGTTAGCCACTGCCATGTTGTGGCCACAATGGCCAACATTGTCTGAGATGGAAGCCAACACAGAGCAAGAAGAACCATGAGACAGAGAAAATGAAATCTTATATGATTACCCCACATGAGGTCCTGTGTCCAGCCATTCCTAAAACTAACACCTGGTTTGGATTAGGTTTTCAGCCATTTTTCATTTGTCTGCAAGAGAGTCCTAATGAATCCATCCAACAGAGGGAACTCTACATGGTGAAAGTTGCTGTCTATATTGTCAGGTCCTCTCCTGTAGGTCTTCCTTGAGGGAGTGACACTGGCTCTATAACAAGGCTGACAATTTTTTTCTGCAAAGGAACAGATGAATAAATATGTTAGGCTTTGAAGGGTGATAGGATTTCCACTACAACTACTTGACTTCAGAGTTTTAGTCCAAAAGCAGCCAAACATGAATAGATACAGCTGTGTTACTAATAAAGCTTTATTTACAAAAGAAGGCAGTGGTTCCCTGAGCACAGTGTCAAGGCCTACTCTAGAACACATCTTTTTATTGTTTGCAGTCTTAGGAATTAAACTCAAGGCCTCTACTATGAGCTACAACCATAGCAACCAGATTTTTTTTTTTTTTTTTGAGACAGAGTCTCCCTAAGTTTATAAGTTGCCCAGGTTGAGCTTGAACTTGTTGCCTCCTGACTTGGCCACCCAGAGTAATAAGATTATAGGCATGTGCCTCATCTCACCCAGCTTAACAAGTAGTTTTGAAATAGGATTGATTCCATGATTGGAGTTTCAATGGCTTAGTGATTTATCTAAGGACCCAGGTTCTTTCCATCTCAGGATTGTGCCTTTCTCAGGGTTTCTCCTCAGCTACAAGATGGCTGCTGCTGTTGTAAGCCTCACAGCCAAATTAATCTTCAGAACAGACATAACAATTCTTCCTAGAGGTGAAGACATTTTTAGCAGAAGCAACTCCACATCAGCATGGTCCTTTCATTAGAAGGTGATCATATGCCCCCTCTTAAACCACACATTAGAACAAGAATTGGAATTTCTGAGAGGAGTTGAGATCAATCACGAGCCACTTTGTGATGCCTGACTGACATCAGGAGTCTATGAGTAAGGAAGTATCAGAGTCAGGAATAGAGATGAGATAAATAATCACAAACATCCATGATTTACAGATGAGAATATAAAGTTCAGACAGGGAAAGTGACTTACTAAGGGCCATAAAGCCAGAGAGAGACTGAAGTCAGGCCTAGCTATGTGGAGAGAGTGCCCAAGACCTCAAACACTACTCTAAAGGCTTTGGTAGGGAAGCTGAGAAAACCAGGGATAACAAAATAGCTACAAAGAGTCTTTCAACATCCAGTACCATGGTGCCAGGAAGGGAACCTGTCAGGTGACCAGGCCTCCTTAGCAGGGTGGACCACTTAGTTTTTGCTGTACAACAGCCTTATAATTCTATGAGTAAAACCCCCTCCATTTATGGACCTCACAACTCTGTGGGTCAGCAATCTGGTCTGGGCTTCTGATCTTGGCGAGTCTCCATGGCATCTCTTTGGCCAGCTGGCAACCCGCTGGGGACCTGAGGTGACCTGAGCTGGAACGGCCCACCTTTGCCCCACATGTTCCCTCATCCTCCTGCTGTGAGCCAGGTGCCTTTACAGGGAGGCTGGGCAAATGGCAAGAGCGAGCACAGATACACACAAGGCCTCTTACTTCCTAGCTAGGATCTAGGAAACACGACTTTTCTGAAGAGGCCCTGAGCCAAGAAGGAAAGAAAGGAAGAAAAGGAGGAAGAACAGAGAACAAAAGAAAAGAGTTCTTTTTTTCTTGCCACAGAAAGGTGGAGGTTCCACCCCTTCTGTGCAGCATCAGAAGCACCACCCTGTGTGCAGTTCAGGAGGTGTTCAAAAGAATATCACACCTAAAAAAAAAAAAAAAAGAATATCCCACCTCATGGCAACATCACCCAGGATTCCCATGGACAAAGATCCTTAACCAAAGCTGACAGATGAAGCCAAGAAGCAGGACATGGATTCCATATGAAAAGTTAGAAAAACAGCACCATAGTCAATGGACTGAGGCTGGGATAAGATCACATGAAGAGAGCTTCTGAGAAACAAATACTGAAATCCGAAGATAAAAATTATATCCTACTTGTATCCTGACTCAAAACAAACTCCACATGACAATCAACCAGAACCATGTTTTCTATTATCTTGGCAAAATGAACGTGTTATGTAGCCACTCAGTAGACATTTATTGTGCCAAACCCAGGAAACTCAGACAGGATTCTTTGTTAATGATCAAGTAGCTATCTTTAAAAAGTATCCTTCAAAATGATTCAAATGATATCTTTATAGGGGCCCAGTGGGCTTGCCCTGGATACCAGAATTTTTTATTTATAAAATTATTAAAACATTGTCGTCTACCTGAAAAGGCAGGTAACTCTTTTTATTTTTCTTCCTGAATTCATCGGAATTCATTCACTGCTATCAGCAATTTAAATCTGTGACTGTAAGCATTTAAAACATTTTGGAACTGATGTGTAAGGCCAGGCAGTGAGCATAAGGAAGCCGTATTTCAATTGAGGAGCTCATTCAGAAATTTACAGTCTCGAGGTATGGACTTACCCAGTGTGAAGCTTGGCCCACAGCCCTTCTGAACGTGGAATCTGGTGAGTGTGAACCCTCATAACAAAGAGAGGTGGCCAAGACAAGCAACCCTCTCTAAATACAGGTGAAATAATATTCTTCCAGAGTAAATCTTCACCACGTGGAAACATACAGAGTCAGCTCACCAGACAGCCTTTAAAATAGTTTTCCATAGACCCAAAGCCATGAAAAGTGAATTGAGCCTGTCAAGAATGTGTAGAGATGCCTCTCTGGTGGAGCTGTGCAGGGAGCCATCTCTCCAGACAAGGGATGGTGACCCTGGCCACCCCAGCCTCTTGAACAGTGATGTGAATACAGAAAGTGTTTGTAATATGAATATAAATATATATATATATATATATATATATATATATATATATATATATATATATATATATGAAACAAAAACAGGGCCAGTGAGATACTGAGCACCTGCATAGGGACCAGGGTTCAATCCCAGCACCACATGCCATGCCAGCCCTTTCCCAAGTGTGCTGAGCCAGCCATCAAGAACTGGCATGGTAGAACATGCCTTTAATCCCAGCGCTGGGGAGGCTGAGACAGGAGGATCACTACAAGTCCGAGCTAAAAAGCAAAAAATTTAAAAAAGAGTTAAGCATCATCAAATAGCATATATTAACAATGAGATGAAAAGTAGGGTCAGGAGATAGCTCAGTAAAATAAGCACTTGCCTGGCAAGTGCAAGGGCCTGAATGCAATCCTCGGTCCTGCCAAAAAAAAAAAAAGAAAAAACAATGAGATGAAGAACATACTGGGGCTGGGACTGGTGCTCAGTAGGAGACACTTGTCTATCATGTAGGGGGCCCTGGATTCCATCTCTATTGCTATAAGAAAACAAAAAAAGACAGAGTGGAGTGATTCTGCTTAGAACAAAAGCTTTTAATCCACCAAGAAAGTAAGCTATTCTGTGTCTAATCTTAAGGAACCAGTAAAATAGGTTATGACACATACTATGGAATATGTATAAACATTAAAATAATATTATAGAGAGATATTTATTGATTATACAAATATATATGATATATAATATTGTGTATTATATTTCTTCTCTCCTTTTTTGGCAGTCCTGGAGATTGAGCACAGGACTCACCCCGGCGAGACGCTACCACTAAGAGTGGTACTCATTCTACCACCAAGCCACCTTGTCAGCTCTTTATCTTTTATTTTGAAGCAGAGACTCATTAACTTGCCTGGGCTGGTCTGGAACATGAGATCCTCTTGCTTCAGCCTCTTGAGCAATTGGGATTGCAGGCATATGTCATTGTATCCAAATAAATACTTTTATTTCCTGATATGGGAAAAATTCTTCCAGCATGTAAAGTGAAAGAAATCCATCTTATCATAGACTGTTACTGTATAAATCTATTTCTTAAAAAGTATAATCAGGGCCAGAGATGTAGTTCAATGGCACAGTGCCTGCCTGGCAAGTGTGAGGCCCTGGATTCAATTTCAGATTATATATATATATATATATATATATATATATATATATATATATATATATATTAAATAAATATATATATTTGATATGCAAATTTACCTTCCTTAAAGGAAACATATCAAAATGTAACAAAGTATAACTGAAGGTAGTTTCAAGATGACAAGACTATGAGAGACTTCTACTTCCATGACATATTTAATTTTTAAAAATTTTTTTCTATAATGAGCATCTATTGTTTATGTAATAAAATAGTTAATGTTCAAATTTAGCATGTAAAATGTGCAAAAAATAAACAAGATAAAAGAAATATACCAAGTGCCAACAATGTCTACCACTTAATGATGGCCTTCTAGGGCATTTTTTTTCTTTCGCTTTGTTGTATTCTCTCTCTCTCTCTCTCTCTTTTTTTTTTTTTTTTTTTTTTGTCTTTTTGAGACAGGGTCTCACTATGCAGTTCAGGCCGGCCTTAAGCTCACTTTGTAGCTCAGGCTGGTCTTGAACTCACAACAATCCTCCTGCCTCAGCCTCCCGAGTGCTGGGATTACAGGCATGCACCACCACGCCCAGCCAGCTTTGCTGTATTCTCAATTTTCCACAAGAAGCAAACATTCCAGAATATAAAAATCAATGTCAGAAAATCAATAGTTTGGGCGAGGGAGATAGCTCATTGAACTAAGCACCTGCTTAGGCAAGCACAGGGACCGGGGTTTGGTCCGTAGCACCATATGCCGCGGTGTCTAGTGAGTGAGATACTGTACCAAATACATATTTTAAAAAATTAGTAATAGGCTAGCTGAGAAATAAATCTGGAAAACAATTCCATTCACAACACTTTTTAAAGAAAATCTAGGGATCAATCTAACCAAGTAGGTGAAAGTTCTGCACAAGAAAACTTTTCAGAACACTAGAGAAAGAAATTGGAGAAGATGCTACAAGATGAAAAGACCAGCCAATAGGGCGTGATGGTGCACACCATAATCCCAGCACTCGGGAAGCTGAGCAGGAGGATTGTTGGAAGTTTGAAACCAGCCTGGGAGACAAAGTGAGCTCAAGTCCAGCCTGAACAGCACAGTGAGACCTAGTATCAGGAAAAAAAAAAAAAAAAGAAAGAAAAAAAAGAAATACCTCCCAGGTTCATGGATGGGAAAAATTCATAGTTTTTGAATGGTCATATTACAAAAAGCAATCTACAGATTCAATGCATTACTCATCCAAATACCAACATTCTTCTCAGAAACAGAGAAAAACAACCCTAAAATTCTTGTGGAAAAACAAGATCCAAAATAGCCAAGCTAAAAGAACAAGAATGGGTCAGGGAGATAACTCATGGGTCTAAGCGCCTGCCTGGAAAACACAAGGATCTGGGTTCAATCCCCAGTACCACATGCTATGCCAGCCCTGGAACTCAGGGAGCACCCTGCTGGCCACTGAAACAAGGTGTGGTGGTGCACCCTTGTAATCCCAGCCCTGGGGAGGCTGAGGCAGGAGGATCAATACAAATCTGAGCTGCCATAGCAAGACCATGGACCAAGTAAATAAATAAGAACAATACTGTTAATATCTTGTTTCAAACTATGTGACAAAGCCACTGTAATAAACACAGCATGGTACTAGCACAAAGATAGACATATAGGCCAATTAAATAGAAAACACAGAAAAAGACTCACACAACTACAACCACCTGCCTCTGAGCAAAGAAGCCAAAAATATGCATTGGAGAAAAGACAATCTCTTGGAAAAATAGTGCTGGGAAAACTGAATACCTACTTGCAGAAAACTAAAACTATATCCTTATATCTCATCCTGTCCATAAACCAATTCAAGATGGAGGCCAGGCATGGTGGTACATGCCTATAATCCAGCACTTGGGAGGCTGAGGCAGGAGATCACTACAAGTTTGTTGCCAGCCTGGACTACATAGTGACTTTGAGGCCAGTCTGGACTATATGGTGAAACCCTGCTCCAAAAGCAAAAACAAAAATGACAGCAACAAAGAATCAAAAGTCCTAAGTATGAAATCTGAAATTTTAGAACTGCTAGAAGAAAATGTAGTGAAAAGACTTGAAGTCATAGGTTCAGCCAGCCACTGCCTGAATAGGCCTTCCGCAGCACAGGCATGATTAGTGAGAATCAATTACAGGACTATACCAAATTTAAAAGTTTCTGGACGACAAGAAAAACAGGGCCGGGAAAACAGCTCAGTAGAATAAGCATTGCCTGGCAAGCGCAAGGGCCTGAGTCTAATCCCCATTCCATAAAAAAAAAAAAAGAATTTTGCTTAAATAAAAAAAAAAACCTATTAAAAAAGAAAAACAGCTAACAAAGTTAAGGTGTTACCAAATGGGAGAACAAGTCTTCTAACAGAAGGATTTATATTTAGAATATATAAAGAAATAAAGTACTTAACACCAAAAAATCAGACAGCCCAATAATAAACAGGCAGATGAACTGAACAGCCACGCCTCGAAAGAAATACAAATGACAACAAGTGTATGAAAAAATGTGTAACATCAGCCACTGACAAAACGCAAATGGAAACTAAATCAAGATTCTTTGTCATTCCAGTCAGAACCACTGTTATTCAAAGTACAAGAGCTATAAACGCTGATGATGTGGGGAAAGGAGAAACCCTCCTACAGTGCGAATGGGAACATACATTGTACGGCCTCTGTGGAAATCTGTGTGGAGGTCGCTCAACAATCTAAACATAGAGCTGCTATGCGAGCTGGCTATTCTGCACATTGCAATACACGACGGAAATGAAGTCCACACACTATCGGGATACTTGCCTGTGTTTGTTTGTTTACTGTATTTTATGGAAGGGTCTACATGGTGTTCCAGGTCTCGCTACTAGATCGGACTCGTACAATCTTCCTGTTTACAGCCTCTCAAGAGCCGGGATTACAGGTGCGTGCCACCAGCCCAATCTCCATTGCCTGCTCAGCGTGACCCAGGGACGGGGCCGGGTGCATTGAGGCTGGGCGTGGTGGCAGTCGCGGTCCTGTAATCCCAGTGCTTGGGAGGCTGTAAACAAGAGAATCACTATGAGTCCCATCTAGTAGTGAGACCCTGTACACTCTGTCCTAAATACATTTTAAAAAAAAAAAGATAAAAGGCTGCCCAGGCGATTCATGTGAATATTCAAGTCTGAGGGGTTCTGACCCAGATTGCTAGCCCAGGAGAAAATAAATGTCCTGTTGTTCTTGAAAGAAATGCAAGACTGAGTTACACGTATTCAGGAAAGAACTCAAGTCGGAGGACTCTGAAAAATGACTTATGAGTAACAGTGCTCACTGGAGTGGTTTGAATTTGAAAAATAAAAACAATAATTTAAATACAACAAAAGCTTCAAGAAGTATTAACCCAGTCATCAAAATGCTGGTGTAAGCCGGGTGTGGTGGCGCATGCCTGTAATCCCAGCACTCGGGAGGCTGAGGCAGGAGGATTGTTGTGAGTTCGAGACCAGCCTGAGCTACAAAGTGAGCTTAAGGCCAGCCTGAACTGCACAGTGAGACCCTGTCTCAAAAAGACAAAAAAAAAAAAAAAAAATGCTGGTGTGGGCCGGGGAGATAGCTCAACCATCTAAGCACCTACCTTGCAAGCACAAGGACCAGGGTTGGATCCCCAGCACTATGTGCCATGCCAGTCCAGTGCTGAGCTGGTCCCTGAAACTGGGCATAGGCTGCACACCTGTAACCTCAGAGCTGGTGAGGCTGAGACAGGAAGATCATTATGAGTCCAAGCTGCATAGTGAAACCCTGTACCTAATAAATAAATAACTAAATAAATCTTTTTTTTAAATGCTATTTTGAGTGAATAGTAACATAAAAATTCTCTTAATATGTTAATGGAAAATAAATTACAAAATAATATGTATAGTGGGATAGCTTATGTTTTTAACATTCACTTCAAAATAATAATTTAAAAAATATGGCTTTCTGATTCTGTGGCTGCCATGGTGCCCGTGAAAAAGTTTGCAGTGAATGGGGGCAAAAAAACGAAGCAGGTCCTGAAGCTCGCCCCTGATTTCACCCATCCTGGAGAAGATGAAGTCATGGCTGCTGCTGATTTCGAGCAGTTTCTCCATGAGAGAATCAAGGCAAATAGCAAAGCTGGGAATCTCAGTGGAGGTGTAGCCACCATCGAAAGGAGCAAGAGCAAGATCACCAGGACTCCCAAGGTGCCTTTTGTCAAAAGGTATTTGAAATATCTCACCATAAAATATTTGAAGAAGAATAATCTGCATGACTGGTTGCACCATAGTTGCTAGCAGCAAAGAGAGTTACAAATGATGTTACTTCCAGATTAACCAGGACAGAGAGGAGGAGGAAGATGAGAAGTAAAGCTCCTTTGTCTGGAATATTTTTTTACGAGCTCTTGAATGAAATTTGAGAACCAAAAAAGAAAGAAAAAATATGCTAAGCTACTTCCCTAACCCTTTTGCATTTTTATTTTTTATTTTGAGACAGAGTCTCACTAAATTGCCCAGGCAGAACTCCAACTTGGTTTTTTGTTTCTTTAGGACTCAAACTTGTGATTGTCCTACTTCAGTCTCCCAAGTAACTGGGATTACAAGCATGCACCCCCACACTCAGCCTGAAAAACATAAGGCTTTACCCAGACTATGGAGATTGATTATTTTTTAAATGTTTACTGTAAAAGTAATATTGCTCATTATAAAATTTGGGAAACAACACTCTAAAGAAAAAAATAAAAATAATTTATTATCTATCTATCCAAAGACAATCATTCTTATCATATTGGCATGCTCCTTTTTCCTAATGCTGTGCAAATTTATGTATTTTAATCTTTTATGATTATAAATATAGTACATGTTAACGGGGAAAACACAAAGACAAGAATTGGGTTTCTTGAACTAGACGAAGGTGGAACCAAAGCTGGGTGCAGGCGGTAGATTCAGTTCCCCTGAGAGCTGAAGATGGCAGTGAGCATATACTCGACGTCAGTCACCAGTGATAATGTGGGTCAACATGCCATGCTGGATCAATGAGTCTCTGCAGTTGAATCTGACGGAGACTGAAGTTGTGCTCAGGGGCTGCCATTGTCAGTTTATGCGCATGCTCTTCCCCAGCTCGATGGCCTTGAAGCCAGTGAAACTCCAAGCTAAGCTAGAACATGAATATATCCAGAAATTCAAAATACTACAAGCAGGTTTTCTATTTTTTGGGGAGGAGGGGGGACGGTACCGGGGATTGAGCTGAGGACCTTTGCACTTGCCAGGCAGGCGTTCAGTCTACTAAGAGTTCTCAGTTTACAAGCAGGTTGAGTATTGATAAAATAACTCCTGTGGATAAATTAGTAAAAGGAAAGTTTCAGGACAATTTTGGATTTGTTCAGCGGTCCAAACAATGTTTTGATGCAAACTACGATGGGAAAGAGTATGACCCTGTAGCTGCTAGTCAAGGTTGGGAGACTGCAGTGGTTCCTTCTCTTGTTGCTCCAGCTCTGAATAAAGCGAAGAAATCTCTCAGCTAGAGCAGTGCAGCTCCTCTGAGACCCATTTCAGAACTACTTCAGCTCCTAAGGCTGGCCCAGGTATGGCGCAAAAGGATCCTGATGTGACAATGAGGGTGATGGGCCCGCTGAACAGACGCAGCAGGTCAGTGTACTGAAACTTACTGTTGAAAACTTGGAGAAACAACAAGACCTCTACCTTGGAAAGCTAAGGAACATTGAATCCATTTGCCGGGACAATGAGGGGGGAAATGACCCTGTATTGCTGAGGATTGTAGACATTCTCTATGCCAGAGGAAGGCTTGGTGATACCTGACGAAGGGGACCCACAGGAGGAACAAGCAGAGTCTTAACACCATTGACCAGCAGAGCAACATTGGAATTCTTCTCTCCAAATCATGTGCTTAGCTGTAAAATGCTCCCTTTCATTATTTTTAGAGGATTTGCTGGTTTCTTTTCAAAAGCAAAAAGTACCTCTTTTTAAAAGTGCACTTGGCAGAAGTTTCACTCTTTTCCAATAAATTTGAATTAGGAGCTTTTACCTTATAGCAGAGCAGCATTAACGCCTAGGTGGTCCATTTGGGGACCATGGAGGCTGGCGTGGGGCTTACTATGCAGATGCTGGTCACACTGATTGCTGGAGAAAGTGTTCTTCTGTAATGCACTGAGATGCCCACCCCAGTAGAGAAATTTAAAGACTGAATTGCATTTTAACCTAATGTGAAATCTTGTTAGAGAAAGTGTTAATAAATAAATAAATGCCTTAAGAGTTAAAAAAAAAAAGGACAAGAATTTTAAGTGTTTAATTATCATTATTAATATGATTTTAACCAGGCTGTATCTCCTGTATCTAAATGTAAAAGAAAATTGGGCTGGGGAGATGGCCCAGTGGTTTCGTCAAAAAAAAGAAAATTAATCAAATTGGAATTATTGTATATATATACATATATATGTGTGTGTGTGTGTGTGTGTATATATATATATATATTCAATACTGGGAATTGAACTCAGGACCTTGAGCTTTTCAGGAATTTTTTTTTTTTTTGGCGGAACCGAGGCTTGAACTCACATCCTTGCACTTGCCAGGGAAGCACTTATTCCATTGAGCCATCTCCCTGGCCCCTCCAGGAATTATTGTATATTATAAAATTGATTTTATATTCAAATTTTTCACTTATCCTTACATCGTTTCCATATCATTATTACTCATATAAATTAACAGCTGTGCCATTATTAAAGTGTGGTGATTTATCATCTGTTCTCATATTGATTAATATTCAGGTTGTTTCCAATTCTTCACTACTTCACATCTATAATGACTATTCTTGGTTTTTTTTTTTTTTTGGCGGAACCGGGGATTGAACTCAGGCCCTTGCACTTGCCAGGGAAGCGCTTATTCCACTGAGCCATCTCCCTGGCCCCTATAATGACTATTCTTATGCTTAACTCCGAGTCAAGCATAGTATTAGAATTGGGATTCCCTTGAGGTTGCAGGGTGTGAGCTTTTGTCCAGAAGGATGGCACTGCCTCACATTCAGTGCCCACCACTCAGCCTTTCTGTCCCTGAGAGCTCATAATCGTACAAACTGGTGAATTTTCTGGACTCAAGGATTTTTCTCAGAACTAATGCCCTTGCGCTTGCTGGGGAAGTGCTTCTTCCACTGAGCCATCTCCCCAGCCCCTGTCATGGATCAGTTTTGATGATTTAGATTTTCCAAGAAAAATTGTTTCCACTTCTTCAGGAATTGCAGAGTTGCTAGAATTGTACATTATATGGAGTGAGCCTTTTTTTCTTTGTTGTCTTCTGGCCGGAGTCTCTTTAGGTTGCACTGGCTGGGCTCGAACTCCTGGGCCAAGGGGATCCTCCCTCCTCACCTGCAGAGTAGCTAGGACTGCAAATAAGTGAGCCTCTAAGCCCCACATAAGGGCTTCTCTCCTTCTGATATTATAGTCTTTTTTTTAGTGGGGGGGGGAGGTTGGGAGCTTAACTAAACCATTAGACTATTTTAATATTTTAAAGCATCAGCCCTTCGATTTATTTGTCACCTTGTTCTTGACTCCTTGTTTATTATTTCCTTCAAAAAAAATAATGAAAGAGATGACAGAGGAAAAATTAAAGCATTTTTAGAACTGTTGCATATTTAAGAAAAATTGACACCAAAACAAAAGAACGAGTTGCATTCTGCCCCCAAATGTAGGAATGCTTTACTATTTTTATTATGCAGTAAATTCAGAAGAAAAAGTACCACTAATTCAAATATTAGTGGGCCAAGTAAATATACACTTAGTGTATCCAAACTATTCTCAAAAAAATTAAAAAATAAAACAAAACTATGCCAAAACATATAAAAATTATTCACATATTAAAAATAAAAAAAAACATTACCATGGGGGCTGGCAAGATAGCTCAGCAGACTAAAGTGCTGCTTAGGCAAGCTTAGGCAAGTGCAGGGACTACAGTTCAATCCCTGACACCGTACACATGCCAACTGTGCCTCCAGCGCGGACTGAGCTAGCCACAGAGTCCAGGCTAATACCTGGACTAATACCAGCGCTGGGGAGGCTAAAAACAGGAGGACCACTACAAATCCAAGTTGCGTAGTGAGACCCTGTAACAACCAAATACATTAAAAAACAATAGGACCAGTGAGATAGCTCAGTGGTCTAAAGCCCCTGCTCAGTCAAGCTGAGGCAGGTGCAGGGGACCTGCATGTTGTGATCCTGGCACCCCATACTGTGTCAGCCACACCATCAAGGTGAGCTGAGCTGGCAAAACTCAATAAATTAATTAATTAAATAAAAATAATAAATAAATAACCAGAAATAAAAAACCTCACATTGGCCAGCAATTCATAAAACTCACTGCCTTTGAAAAGAAAAGGAAGTTTTCATGGGCCGGGGAGATGGCTCAGTGGAATAAGCACTTCCTTGATAAGTGCAAGGGCCTGAGTTCAGTCCCCGGTTCTGCCAAAAAAAAAAAAAAAAAGGAAGTTTTCGGCAGACCATGGTGGCACATATCTATAGCCCCAGCTTCAACCTCAGCCTGAATAGCCTGAACAAGTTACTGAAACCATGTCTCAAAATAAGTATATAGCTCAGCATTTTCTTAGTTCAAATCCCAATACTGCCAACAACAACAACAATAATAGGGTGGGGTTTTTTTATGTATTTGGTACAGGGTCTCACTATGCAGCTTAGACTCATAGTGATCTTCCTGTGTTCAGCCTCCTCAGCTCTGAGATTACAGGCGGTCGCCACCACGCCTGGCTCAGTGCACCTGGGAGTAATAAAAGTTTTATTGATATATATTTTGTCACTATATAATCCATCCTTAAAGTACACAATTTGGTGGGGTTTAGCATATTTACAGTTGGACGCCCATAGCACTAACTTTAGAATAGTTTCATCTCTCCAGAAATAACCACCACAACCCTTAACAGCTACATCCTCTCCTCCTCGTCCCCATCACAGACAATTATTTTTTATCTTCTGTCTCTCTGGACTTGCTTATTTTGAACATCTTATGTAATTGGGGTTATACATGATATGGGTTCTTGTGTCTGGCTTTTTTTTACTCATCATCATATGTCCCAAGTCCATCAGTGTTGTATTATCAGTAGCATTTTATTCCTTTTTATGATACTGTACTGTATAGATGAATTGTGCTTTCTTTTCCATTCAATTAATGGATATTTGACTTGTTTCTACTTTTTGGCTATATTTGAATAATATTGTTATGAACATTGTGTGTACATTTTCATGTGGAAGAACTCATTGTCTTTTCCATAGGTGGAAAAACATGAATGTGATACAACCTTTTGACAAAGTCATATATAAAATGTCATATTTGGTTAGCTGGTTGTGCTGAGGATTGCATCTGGGCCCTTGAGCCCCTTAGGTATGTGCTCTCCTCCTGAATGACAGCCCCCCACATTCTGTTTAAGTCCATAATCCCACTTCTCAAAATTGGACTTGCATAAATAGATAACATACAACATGAGAAAACACTAAACCAGCTGTGTCTAACCTGTAACCTATGGGCCACAGACAGCCCTGGACAGCTAGTAGTGGGACCCCCACACATCAGACCTCTTAACATCTTTTAAGAAGTTTTATTTTTATTTATTTATTTTTTTTTGGCCGAACCAGGGATTGAACTCAGGCCCTGGAGCTTGCCAAGGAAGTGCTTATTCTACGGAGCCATCTCCCTGGCCCCTAAATAGCTTCTTTTTTTTTTTTTTCTTTTAAGTAATTTTGAGCGGATATATTTTAAGAGTCGATTGTGCCCTGGTTGACCTGCACAGAGAGTGCTGGCGACACAGGAGGCTGTGTGGGCAGGAGCAGTCACTGCGCACAGTCAGACCACTAACACACGCATGTCAGATGGTCCACACGCAGGCACAACTGACTCAGTGAGCAAACTAGAGCAGGGAGGATAGCACCACAGAGGGCCTGAGAAGCAGGCATTACTATTGCTAAACAGACATGTT
The DNA here is from genome assembly GCA_004027165.1 of Ctenomys sociabilis. NCBI lineage: Eukaryota > Metazoa > Chordata > Mammalia > Rodentia > Ctenomyidae > Ctenomys > Ctenomys sociabilis. Next base: position 1,853 of record PVKA01022633.1, on the reverse strand, counting down.
AGGCTTTTTAATGATCAAACTTGGGCTTGCATTATTTTGTGATTCCTTTTTGTTTTTTTCAGAACCGGGGATTGAACTCAGGCCCTTGCACTTGCCAGGGAAGCACCTATTCCACTGAACCATCTCCCCGGCCCTTTGGGCTTGCATTATTTTGTAAAATAATCTACCAAGTTAAAATGGTTTCTAAATAAATAAATAAAATAAAATAGAATGGTTTCTGAGCAGCTGTGGTATAGAAAATACAAAAAGTGTCAAATCGTTCTTTTATGGGTGATTTTGTTATAATTACATATACAATATCAGCAATGTTAGAAGAATAAATGATTGCTTGCTTATTAATTTTGAAATGCAGAGTTGCAGTCCAACTCAAAGAAAAACGTGATCACGTCTTTTTACTGGATTTGTATACAACGTGTGTTCCCAGAGACAGGGAGAGAGTGAGGAGGAGAGAGAAACAGACAGATAGACAGAAACATAGAAACAGAGAGAGAGAGAGATCCTCACTCCACAATCAGACTTCATGTCCTCGCTTTTTGGCAAAATGCACATTTGTGAATAACTATTTTCAAGGATGAAAGAGTAAACTTGGATCGTTTTCTGATTAGCTCTTTGAGCACTCATGAAGAATTGCAAGCCCTTACCTTAAACCAGCACTAACCATTATTTTACCCACACCCCCAAGAACAGCAAGCCATCCCATTAGTTTTCTGCTAAGACTGTCCTCTTTTTAAATGTTATAATGAGGGCTAGAGAGATAACTCAGTGGAAGAAGTGCTTGCCTGGCAAGCCCAAGGTTCTGAGTTTGATCCCTGGTACCACAAAAAAAAAAAAAAAAAAAAAAAAAAAACATAATAAATGTTATGAGAATGTTGAAAGAAGTTGGTTACCCTAGCCTTATTATATACTTTCAATGCAGCCCAGGACAATTTCTCTCCTCTCAGGGTGGTTCAGGCAAGCCAGAAGTTTGGACACCCATGTCCTAAGCAGAAGGTCACCAATCATGGTGGCCTTTAAGCATGACTAATGTTTTCCTCTAACAAAAGATGCAAAAAAGAAGGGCTCCTCTTCCTCACCATTGGAATGATTGGGGATGCCTCCCTATCTTTCTTTTATCCGGAGTCTTCTTCAAAGGAAAAAATCAGTCTCCAGAGGGAACCACCTGGGTTGGGACAGTTGCTGGGTGGCATTGGAAGGACAGTGTCAGATGCGTGGGCACAGGTTGGTCACCTCTGATGGATTCCGAGGAGCAGCCTCAGGACTTCCTGCCTCGGCCCCTGGTGAGATCCTACTCCAGGCCCAAGTCCTAGCAGAGCTCCACCAGGCTCAGCACGGGGCCCCAGGAAGGCTCCACCCACTAAGCCCGCAGAATAGCCTTCCTGCCTCTCCGCTTCTGTTCGGAGGTGGTGACACAACAACACCTCCCACCTTCCCCATGGGGCAGCCGGCTTTCCCTCCTCCCACGCAGGGCAGGCTTGCTGAAAATCCATTCCTCCCCTCTGGTTGACATCTTCTGCTTTCAATGTTTAAAATGCAGAGCTGGGGAGATAACTCAGCAGTCTAAGTGCTTGCCCAGCAAGTACAAGGACCCTAGGGGTTCGATGCCCGGTACTGCATGCCACATGCCGTGCCACCCTAAGGTAGTACACACCAGTAATCCCAGCGATGTGGGACTAAAAACAGGATGATCACTAGGAGTCCGAGCTGCTATAGCAAGACCCTGTGCCAAATTAAATAAATTATCTTTAAAAATTCAAAATGACATCCTCCCAACTATCTTCCCCTCCCAAGAGACGAGCCACTGCTATTACCATAAGGAAATAAAAATACATACTCTTTCTTGCATGTTGGTTTTT
>PVKA01022632.1:0-36819 GCA_004027165.1 Ctenomys sociabilis | reverse complement strand
CCCTCCCTCCTCCTCCTTCCCCTCCTTATCCTCCTCCCCCTTTTTTAGTTTGTTTTTTGCTTCACTAACCAAGACTTGAAGTACTTTTTGATTTCCATTAGAATTTAATTTTAGAGCAAGCTTTGGCATACCTTGAGCAAGAAGCGACAAGATATTTGCCACACTCTTCCAACTCATAATTTCAGAATTGGAAACAACAGCAGGTAAAAATATGAGCTTGTGTAACAGATTTAGCAGCTGTGTTCTACAGGGTTGACCAGCAGCCTCTTCATTATATATGGAACCCTAATTCTCTCATCTCATCCTGACTGCTGAGCAACTGAGGTATGGCTCCCAATAGAGTGGAAAATGACTAAATTGTATCTATCATAAGGCCTGGGTTAGGCATTATTAGAGACAAGTGGCAGGAACAGAAGAATGCCTTAAAATCCCAAATAGGCTTTTTGTATTTGTTTTTCTTTCTCAAGTATTTATCTCTTCTGACATGAAACCACAATCTGTGATCAATCAGTTCAGGCACTTGGGGAAACATTTGATGTACTGTAGTATAATGCCTGGATTGTTGTTCAAATGTGTGGCTTTATGGCAAGATCACCAAGCATGACTAAAGTGTTTATGGGCCGACACAATCACTTATTTGCTCTTGAGAAGTGCTTTGTATTTAGATGAAGATGGAATTCACGTTGTTCTCTGCCTAGTTCTCCATGACCGTTGGTCATTGATCATGACTACCACAATACAGACCATTAACAATGGGAGTCCTCACTTCATGTGTGAGGAAAAGACCTTTCCAAATTGAAGAATAAGTCTTGACACATTTTGCTTTCCTAGAAATAATAGAGATGCTGACAAGTACTGGCCTTCCCAGCTCTGGTTTATATAACTCTTAATAATTTTAAGAGTTTTTCTAGAGAGTTCATGTGTTTGAAATAATGCAAATTATTTGCAACTACAAGACTATAAGTTTGTTTTATAATCCATGGTTTTAATTTTTTATTTTTTAAAAAGAGAATAAAAATAAACATTAATCATTTTTAATCATTTCTAATAAACATTAATCATTTCTAATGTTTATTAGAAATGATACACAATTTCATTAAATAAGAGGATAAGAATTCAATAATTGTTGTTATATTTTATATTGTTGTCTTTGAATTAGTTGTTCAGATTACCAGACATGCATACAAATTGGTAAAAAAAATCCCAAGCCCTCAAAACATTGAAAAAAGAAATTTAAGCATTAATTGTTTCTTTTAATAGACTAGTAGAAATTGGCAGTACAGTTATCGCAGGTATCCTATGTATACATATATATATTTTCCCCTTCTTGCAACTAGAGACCATATTCATAAGTGAAATAAATCATGTATGTATAAACATTGTGTTGTCTCCCTACTGGAAGAACTTGAAAGAGTAAATAAATTCAGAAAGGTACAATAGATGCTACGAAAGGGAAAAATTTTGCTCAAAGGGAAGGAACAACTGGGAGGAGGGAAAGGGAGAAAAAAAGAAACATAGTTTTAATTTTGTCTAATTATACCTTACATAAAATTAAAGAAGCATTAGCCATATCTTCTCCCTCCCCCCTTTTTTGTGTTTAGCACAAGTTCTGTAGGGTCTCCCTACACAGAACGGACTTATAGTGATTCTCCTGTTTTCAGTCTCCCAAGAGCTGGGATTGCAGGTGTGTGCCACCATACCCAGTGTCAACCACTGTCCCAGTGCAGCCAGGGTGCAGTGCTGGCATAGCATGCTGGGGATCAAACCCTGGTCCCTGCATCTGCCTAAGTAGGTGCTTTAATCTGCTGAACTATCTGGCTGGCCCTGTCCATATCTTCTTTGTCTAACCTTTTATTTGAATAGCCTGGGCTTTAATTTAGTGGTCAATTCTACCACTAGAAACATAATCACCATCTCTTGTATTTAGGGTATGTAATGAGGTCATAAAAATTAAATCTTTAAGTCTAACACTTTTCTAACAGTACCATCCATAGGCTTGAGGGACATAGGCAATTATTGTATTGATCAATGGGGAGAAGGTAAGCTATTTGCCTCCATTGTGATGAGCACCAATTTATTGTTTGAGGAAAAAATGGCTACAATTTGCATAATACTAAAGCTTTTAAAAAACAAGTAATTTGAGAATTAAATTCATGATGGCCTTGAAAATTTAGTGATGGTCTTGAAAATTTAGTGTACCTCTTTTATGATTTGCTAAGTGTAAGATGGGTTTATGAAAACTACGTAAAACTGGTAGTCATTTGTGTCTGATAGCCCTTAATACTTCTTCTAAATTTACAGTGCTTCTTACAATAAGAAATATTCCCAGTTTTGAATATATGAATATTCAGGTACAATTGTGGAAATGTTATAGACAAAAAATGTTTCAGTATGATATATTTTTGCAAAGAGAAATATTAGACATTTTTGAGCTATGTAGGAATAGGGTGAACCCAAGAAAATGTCCAAAAGTGATATAAGAAAGACTCCATCTATTTTAAAAGTAGTATCTTCAGCTTACTATGAAAGCATGTTTTATTGCCTTCTTTTTGGAGGCATGATTATTATCTACTGTAGATGATAGAACTCTAACTGGAATGTGTCTGATCTTATTCTGAAATGGTTATATCCCAAATATTTTTCTGGGGATTTTGCTGATATACCAAATTGATGAATGCCAAATCTGATGCAGTCCAGTCCTGTACACTGATATTACTACACATTTTTGCATCTAAATTGATGCTTAGGAAAGCATTTGGAAACCTGTGCCATAGAACTTATTACATAATCAAAATAATAAAAATAAAATCACACGTAAGAAGATGCTTCACTATCGATATTTGTGAATCTTTAGGAGGGAAGAAATTCTTTCAGTAGGAAGAAGGGTTAAAGCCTTTCCTTGAGGGTGGGACTTCTCAAGGTTTATATTTTCATCCCACTTTAGGACTAAACAGGGCTGAAAATAATGTGAATTTCTTCAATTATTTTTACTGCCATTAGTAGTCAATAGCAACACTCTTATTGGTATTTAATTTAATGGAGTGCTCCATATGCAAGTTTTCCATATTTAGAGCTAATATCAGTGAACCAGAATAAGCATGCTCATATATTTTATTTTGTCATGTGATATGTCAGCAAATTTGGCCGGAGATGAGATGCTGTCGAGATACTGAAATATAGAGTTTGGATTAATGGGAATACCTCCATGAGATAGTGATAAGAAATGGAAAGCTAATGGTGCATAGCATTTATTATCTTCAGACTGAGAATACAAAATCTAATGAATTAATACAGCAATTTTTTTCTATGTGTATTCAATGTGGATGAGCTCATGTAGTTCTTGCATTGAAAGCGCTGCAGGCACTTTCACGGGAATCCTGTGCTAGCCCCTACCAGTAAGCCTCTGTTTGGATGTTGTCTTCTCTCTTTGTTTTTCCATGTAACAGACAGAAGCCAAAGCACAGAATGAGGAAGGTGAGTGGGTAGGGTGAATGGGAAATCCTGTCAGCCAGTGGAAGAGGTCACTGTAGAGGTGTACTGTGGCTTCAGGTCCCCCATCAGAATCCACCTGGGTGCAGCAGGGGAAAGGTGGCTTTTATAAGCTGGTTGGATGAGAGCAGACACCATGGGCCAGGCCCACTTGCTAGAAACTGGGGGTTTGGATTGCAAGCCCAAGGGGAACACTAGGAGGAGGCATACTTGAGGATGAAGCCTCCACAGGTGGAGGTTCTGGTGGTGTTGGCTGAGGGTGGGCGATGGGCAAGAATGTGTGCAGGAAGAAGATGGGAGTGTGGAGAGGTCACATTGCCCAAGTGATAGGGAGAGAAAAAAGGAGGGGGAAGGAGAGTGAATGAATGAATGAATGGAGGGGAAGAGGAAGGTAGTTTGTCAACCCTTCCCATAGACATGTTATTTCTCCACACATAAATAGTCCTTCATGGCTCTGCTTCTTGCTCCCCAGCAGTCCTTCCTCAGCCTCACCTGTACTCACTCAAGGTAGTCTCTGCTCACTCCTAACTACCCTGCTTGTCTGCATGGGCACTTCTCTAAGCATGCAAGCCCAGAAAGGACAGAGTACATGTACTTGAGACTTTGTTGCATAGAAGGACTTTGGGCTAGCAGAACTGCAGTTTTCTTGGAGTAGGCCTGTAAGAGCCAATCTTTGGGTCAGTGTGCACCTCCTATCTCCAGAAAGGGCTTCAATTCCAGGACAGCTGAAGGCCAGGAGGGAAGTCCATTTGCCAATCTGGTATGCTGCTCTGTTTCTCTCACTTAAAGGGAGGAGGAGTTACCTAAATGACTAACAACAGAGTGAGATTAGATCCAGGTTTTGCAGAGCTGCAAGTCAAGAGGAAGTCCTCCTCCCTGAATATCCTTAGTTTCTGGAAGGTAGCCCCATTTTCCACCTCCTCTTGAGGCTGGGCCATTTGTCAGTTCCCATCATGGCAAGAGGGCCCCCAAGCCTAGGTCTTGCCTTGATCTTTGCAGGCTTTTCTGGGAAGACTGTTCCACATCATGATCACCTTTGCCTGTACCCTGGAATCCTTAACTTGTCTCCCTCTAGGATGAGGCTTTTCCCTAGGCCTTGGGTTTAGAACTGGACAGAATTCTTTTCTTAGTTTCTGGTTTTCGGGTACAGGATGGCCTCTACCTTCATTGTTTCTGGCTTCCTGTTCACTCTCATTTCCCCGGATGGGCTACTGGCTTGTCTGCATCTAGTGTGTTTTGCCTTCCTGATTCTGAAAATTCTGAATCTAGACTGAAAACATATTAGCCAGAATTATGCATCATAGAAGGGCAAAAAGGCAGCTTGAAATAGGCTGATATATCCAAACTATGTCTTGGTATTCTACATAGTATCCACACAGAACAGTGCATAATCCATGAAGCTGTGTGTATAATAAATGAGTTTATTTTTATAGCATAGAGCCTGGTACTCAATAAAAACTTCATGATTAAAGAATCATAAAGATACTTAGTTGTATTTATTACATGTTTTAAAGGTTTATGCTTTAAGTGTATAAATGATTAATAAACATGGAAGAAAAAATGAATGTATTTCCTATGTAAGCTACAACGAAGTTCTCTCATATAAATACTTTGAAACATGCTTTTCTAAAGTTTGAATATCTTAACATGCAGATCAATGACATGCTGAGGAAACCTATGCTTTTGTTTTGTGTCTGAAAGGCTGAAACTTCCTGCTTTGGGCAGCGACTTCTTATACCACTTCCCCAGTGCCTTCTCTGGTTGTCTTTTGAGCTGTATGTGTTAGAAAGAGACATAACTATCAAATAATGGAACGCATATGCCAACTCTGTGTATTATATGCTTACAAACTATCTTAGCTTTTGACACAATCAGTGGGAACACTTATTCCCCTACAGATGGATAACTGATTGAAACCTGCTGCAATGAATGCCAATATACTGCCAGCCCATTCAGGCATCGTTCCCATGAGCCTTTTCAATAGAAAGGGGCTGCCCAATCCCATGGGCTGTCAGACAAGTATTACTTTCATAAAAGGAGAAAAGCCAGCATTATTTTCTTTGGGGCAATTGTTTGGAAGATGAATGTGTTAATGTAATTGATCTAGGTCTACAAGAAAATTCTCTAAAAAAAAAAAAAAAAAAAAGAAAGAAAAGGTATGGTCTTAGTCTCTGTGCTTTTGAAAACCCACATCAAAAGGCTGACTTTGTCGTCTCAAACGTAAGGTAACTGGAGTGGTTTTGACTCATTATACTTGGTAATACTGCAGCCACTGTCCCATCCAAGGTGCCAGTATTTAAGTCCATGGCCTATGCAGTTCCTTTGGCTTCTTGGCAAAGTTAGCAAGGAACAGAGTAGCTAAGGGAATCATGGGTTTCAGAACCACAGGAAGACCTAGCCCATGATAAAGGGAGAGGCTAGGGCAGAGAGGAATGGTGGAAGGGTGTCGATGTTGCTGGTGGTCATGTGTATTTACTTACCCTCCCCAAATTATAATTTTTCTCTCCCCATTTATAATGTATTTAATACAGGGTCTCACTATGTAGACTGGACTCGTAATGATTCTCCTGTTTTCAATCTCCCAAGCTCTGGGATTACAGGCCACGCCACCATGCACAGTCTCAATCACTGTCTCTGCTCACCCCAGGGGCAGGGCTGGCACAACACCCTTTTTTGTCTGTTAATGGAAGCTGCAGTTACTTCCTTCTACTCCCTAATGCAAAATCCTTTAAGGATCATGCTCTTGTGTTCCTTTCTCATCTATCTGATCCCATGTTAAAGACAGTTCTTCCCAGGCTCCTGTCTTTTATCCCCTTTGCATAAAATTAACCATTCTCACTAGTGTGACCTATTCTTGAAAAGCCTTTGATCATAAATGTATTTTATGAAGTTATCAATCTACTATGATGGAATAAAGAAAAAAATTCTCAACATCTCACAAACCTTTTTATTTAGCAGTTTTAGTTCATTAACTACATGTCTGAGTATTTCTTTTTCTTTGTTGTATAGATTGATCTTTGATTTCTATTGTGGTACTGGGGATCCAACTCAAGAATGTAACTTACACTTCCAACTCTAAGTAAGTTTATTTTTGCAATCTCATTATGTCATACAATATTCTGTTTTTTTTTTTTTCTCCTGTACTAGGGATTGAACTCAGAACCTTGTGTTTACTGAGCAGACACTTATGCTGCTGAGCTATCCACCCAGCCCTATAATGCTTTGTGTGCAGTAGTTGCTCACTACAATTTGGGCTATGGGAACAAGGCAGGAAGGCAGTATGCTGGATTATTGTCCAGTATACACATAGTTCTCATGGGTTAAAGAACATAATTTTTTCCATGGAAATTTTAAGTGTCTTATTGACATGAGTAATACCTCCCTCAGTCAACTGCCCTGAGAGCCAAGGTGTACCAAGTTATGAATTAAAGTTGTATAAATTCTGGGACGCTGATGACACATTGGTGTTTCCATGGGCTGCAGAAAGTGTTACCTGATTTCTGCGCCTCCATGCTGGTCTTCCCACAACTGCTAATTACCACTCACAGATATAATATTTTCCTATAAAATTCAGTGGGTGCCACTGTTTACAGAAAAATGCCCAATTGCTTCAGTGAGCTACACTGCCAGGCTCCTTGCTCTGCTCTGCAGCTACCTTCCTTTGCATGTCAGTTCCTCTGGGGCTGTCTTCTCCTCCCAACCACACCCACCTCTCTCCTCCCTGTCAGGTTATCTTTAGACTTTCCTATAGTCCTCCTAACATTGAGAGAGTACTGTCTTTCCCACACCTGTCTTCAGCAGGAAGATTTTTTGCCACACACATCCTTCCTAAGCATTCTCTGCCTCTTTACTCCCTTGGTTCCCAGGTACATTTGGGGACAATGGCTCTGGACAGTTCAGTCTGGTGCCTTTTCCTCCAGGCATCTGCCTGTTGGAAGCTGGAGGCCTCCCAGCAGCTCTAGAGCTCCAGAGGCCCTGCCCAAGGATGTGCAGTGAGCTGAGGAGGTGAAGGCTGAGGCATGAGATTCAGTCTGCTTTTGGCATCATCCATCCTACTTGGCCATTGTACCTAAAGCCAGATCTGTCCTTCTGTGTCCCTTAAGTAATAAAAATGATATTTTGGGTTCTACCCAGTACCACTTTTATCTCTCAAGTTATTTAGAATTTGCATATAAAAGTAGGATACTATTTATCTTAGCTCACTAGAAACTCCAACTCTAAGTCCACTTTAAAGTTTCAGAGTCCTACTCAGCTCTCTCAGGCACTGTTAACTTTTCATTCCTGGGTAGTCCCATTGTTCACTTTTGCCTGCTGTTCTTGTTGTTGCACTGGGGATTAAACCTGGAGCTTCACATGTGCCAGACAAATGACCTATCACTGAGTTATCCCTGCCCCTGTTCTGTTTTCTGAGAAATTGTCCCACTAAGCTTCCAGGTTGGCCTCAAACTCATGATCTTCCTGCCTCAGCCTCCCAAGTAGCTGGCATTACAGGAGTATACCACCGCTCCCAGCCCATTGTTCATGTTTGAAAACATGTGCTTTGGCAGTTACCTTATTCTGCCTTGCTTTGGTGACATTTTTTGGTAGCTTCTTCTGACAGAAACCCCACCTCTGTGGTAATATTCTCACTCCGCAGTGCCTCTCCCTCAAAAGTAGTTCAAATGCATACTTGTGAATAATACAAAAATATAATGTGCAATACTTGGGATATATCTCTTGGGACTCGTTCAGTTGAAGAGATGGGAATACCATTGACAGCTGCAAAGGACTGGCTGTCCTGTGTCAAAACTATGATGTGAAGATGGTGATGACATTCGTTTGGGTGGCCCCCCTCTTCTCACAGGGCTTCATTATTGGGCCTCAGCAGTGGTCAGAGACCTGGAGAAGGAGCTGGTGGGCGCACCACGTCACCTGTCCATCTGGGCCCCATCTGGAAAAGCCTGGTCTCTCAGGGGCTGGGATAGTCCATTTCAGTTCAGTTGGGCTGCACTTTAAATTGAAGCCTTACTATTTCTCAGAATTGGACCCAGCCTGGGGAACAAAGTGGTTCTGCGCCCCTGGGGAGACAGATGTAAACAAAGGTTTACATTCTTCCCCTCGCTGGAAGGATGCCCACAAAGCTATTATTCCCTTTGGCTGAAATGAATAGGAACTATGTGACTGAAATGGAAATCTAATTCTGTTCCCACTGAGGCTACTGACAATGCTTTAGCAGGAGAGGAACAACAGGTGAGGGTAACTTTCACTCACCACAAAGTTTATTAATATAACTCAAAGCACTGACTGTCATCACTGTACATAAGACCAAGGAAAGACGTGGATTCTTTTGGACCAGTTAGTACCTATGTGATCTGGGATGCCATTCTGAGGGCCTAATTTCTGACAGTTGAGAAAAGTGATCATTTTATTTGACTATCTGGGCATATTTTCCAAAGCTTGCTCGAATCTTTTCTGTGACTGAATCCTCAGGGGGGAATATGAGTGACAATGTCGTGGAGGTCCGTCTTCCTTTGGCCTCATGTTTCCATGTGCAGGGCACCGCATTAGTGGCCCACAGCCAGCCCTGGATGGTCTCCGTCTGGTTTTCTCAGGTAGAGCCGAATAACTAGTGAGAGAGCCTGCTGTCTCCTGATTGAAGAGCGCGAACTCCTAAAAATCCCCGAGAGAGAGGAGTTTACTTCTTTCTTTTCCCTCAGGACCAACGTTAGTGGTCTTGGTGTAGAGCTGAGGTGTAACGTAACACACCTCCTCACAAGCCAATGTTATGGATTACAATGCCGCCTTCCTGTGTGTGACTGTCACTTTACAGCAACATCTGACAAACTCCAGCCTCTGGTGATACTTTATGGACATGGATTGGTTTCAGTGCAAATCTGGCTTTTTCTGAAAGACATTTTTTTCTTGAGTCTGTTATAGCTCCTCACCAATGAAGAACAATGGCAGCATGTTTAAAAAAGTGAATTAGAAAAGCAACCAGAAACAAGTTACTTAGGAATTTGTGGCTTGCAGTGAAAGATTTAGGGTAGTGATAGCCACTGGGACAAACATTTGAAGGCAGTTTCTCTCTTCCTTAGGAAGAAGCAGTTGATGAATACCTACTTGGCATATGGCACTCAAAAGGGCCAGATTTACATACTAAATCAGGCTACCCAGCAACTGTATGGTTGAGGTATTTGTATATCCACTTTAAAGCTAAGGATACAGAAGCATTGAGAGAATACATTGCAAAATACATAACCCAATAATATTCTGAGCTGTGCTGGCCCCACTCCTGGGGTGCACTGAGTTGGCAATTGAGACTTGGCGTGGTAGCCCACACCTGTAATCCCAGTACTTGGAAGGCTGCAAACAGTACAATCACTACGCGTCTGATCTACATTGTGAGACCCTGTATACCCTATCCTAAATGTATAAAAAATAATAAAAATAATGCTCTGAGCTGGTTTTTAAGCAGACATCTGTTAGGAAATAACAGTATACTCTACAAGTCAGTTGTCTCTCATGAAAAGGGGATCATATTTATATAATTAGGACACTTTTATTGTTGCTAAATACTCTGTTACAACAGGTATAAACTGCAGCTATTCAATCTTGGACAAACCAGTGTGTATGTGGCTCTACTGTCCTATCGTCATCTCAAACTCATCTCTGCTAGTTTTTAAATTGCCAGTCTCAGATATTTAAACTTGATGTGCATTTGCTCATTGCTTCTTTGTTGCATTGTCTCCTGGAGGAGGATTCAGGTTTCCCTGTTTGCTGGCATCAGGTTTCTCCTTCCAGTTACACCACAGCTGTTCCTTATTGGAGCTATTCCTGTGTCTGATACAAAGAGGGATGAAACTGCAGGGAAGGATTAGATCAACGAGCAGAGGGAAACGGCAACACAGCAGCATCTGCTTACAGCCTGGATGGGGGGACATAGCAATTGAAATGTTTCCTCATTTTCTAGCATACCTGCGGTGGCGCTGGAAGTCCCTGCTACTTTTCTTTCTTAGAAATAAACGGCTCATTATATTCTACACACACCCAGTGGGTGAGGATGGGAAATCAGGAGGTAGTCGTGGTCCAAGGGATGTGTTGGGCACTTCTAGTTCTTAATTGCTGGTGTATTTAGCCACGTTACCCTCTTTGATCATCTCTGTGTGAAACAACCACAGCCTTTTCCTGCTGCTGACACCAAAAAGCTACCTGAACGAAACAATAAATGCTAATTCCGTTGTGTAGTAAGTAAGCTATCTGAAGGTTATCATATGAAAGAGGCATTTTAAGGTCAGATTCTAGGGTACAGCAAGTAGTCTGTCCATTGAAAATTATCACAAGAAGGGATTTGTAGAGATCCCTACTTCAGAGTTTTGGTGCATCTCATCAGTGGCCGCTCTAGGGAGACGGCTTTCTATGGTAGAATGCATCAGAATTGGCTAGCGCAGGGCTGGCTAGATAGCTCAGTGAACTACAGCAGCTGCTTAGGCAGAGCAGGTTGGCTGGGTTTTGATCTAGGGCATGTTATGCTGGCCGCACCCCGGGGGGCACGCTGAGACTGCCGATTGAGAGGGCGTGGTTGTGTGCCTGTAATCCCAGCGCTTCGGAGGCTGAAAACAGGAGAATAACTGAGTCCGATCTGAGAGACCCTGTAGACCCTGTACTAAATGCATTAAAAAAAAAAAATCAGCTGGTGCCAGCACCAAAGCTCCTTTCCAGACTCCGCTTCCATAGCTTCCAGGAGGGATGGAGGATCTGACAATTTTTATTTCTAACGAGTTTCTGGTTATGCCCTTGCTCCTGACCCATGAACCGCAGTATGAAAACCAGTGCCAAGCCCAAGGCTGCAGGATGAAGAGGGTTGTTTATTTGTTTTCTATAAAAAGAAATAAAATCTAGGATATGTCCTCTGCAGCAAATGATGGCAAAAGTTCACAGGGGAGGATTGAGATGACCATGGACACTATGTTTCCAGAAGTCTATTTTAATGTCTCAAGAAAACATAAGCAGTTTCCTTCTGTAAAGGGTCAGATGCATGAGCATCGTCAGCTTTGGAAGCTGAATGCACTCGCTTGCAACTCTCCGAGTTTCAGTGACAGCGTGAGAGCACCAGCAAGCTCCGCATCCACAATCTGTGGCTTTATTGCAGTAAAGCTTTGTGTCCAGAATTGATGGCCCACAGGTTTGGCTCTTGGGCTGCAGGTTGCCTTCCTTGAATCCTAACTACTGTGTGAAAAGTCAAGTAAGAGGACACCTGTCTGTGTGTTGAACCTGACTGCCTGTGGCAATGAGAATCGGATCAAATCGTAAACTGGAAGCCGAGCCCTGGCACCCAGTTTAACTGAGAGTGACTCAGGTGGGAGGACACATATTCTTGCAGTGTAGCCGTATGTATTTCAGATAAAATGTATTGCCACTTATCCCATTCCAGCTTTTTAGGGAAAATTGCCTACATGTTTAGTATATTCTGTACATGATCTTTTGCCTGAGACTGGAGAATATATATAATAATTTTTACTATCCAGAACAATTGATTGGCTTACTGATTCAATTTTGTTTTCTATGAGTTTTTCTCTCTTCCATTAAAAGTTACCAAGATATCTATGGTGGTGGTGGTGGTGGTGGAGTTGTGCTCCTGGCCCCTGCTACTAAAAAGCAAAACTTAGCTGAGAAAAAACTCCCTGCACAGCTTTTATATATATAAAAGCCAAAGCTCACTGACCAGAAAGGGAAGAAGAGAAAGCCAATTGTCTTTGATTGGGAGAGGCAGAGACAAATCAGTTAGGGAAAAATTGTGCAGGTCAGGCAGGGAGAAGCAGCTCATAGCACCCTGATGGTCTTTTCTCAGGTCTCTTCTCAATTGGCTCGATAACTCCCATTTGACACCACTGGCTATTCTTTCCTCTTGGAAATATTTTAGCTACTCAGAATCCAGACATTTCACTCTCTGGATCCTTTCTCACTTTACTTGCTGCTCCTTCACCGGTTCCTTTTTTACTTACTTGGGAACAAAGCTAGCTCTCTACCAAGACTCAGTGCTTGGTCCTCTGCTTATCTTGTCTTCCTCGCACCACAACTTAAAATTGTAGACGGTTCCCTGGATCATCCTTTTCTGACTTCACTGTTTTATTTTTCTCCTTAGTGTTTATCACTATGCAGTATGCTATACATCTTATTCCTATCTTTATTCTCTGTGCCCTTTGCTCCATATGCAAGCTATAGGCGCCTTGTCTTGTGAGGTCCGCCAGGGCATGCTGAACACTGGGACCATGATTCCAGCTGTGCAAAGATCCCATTGGAGCTATTTGGTTTGGGAGTAGCAGGATGCCCACCTTGAGACCAAGCAGGACTGATTAATCAGTAATGGCTTTAGCCCAGGAAAGTTTATAGGCCCTTTGCCATTTCTAAGTATTTTAGCAAGAGCAACAGAACATTTTCTCATGTACTTTTGTTAGGATCATAAGTGATACTCAAATATCTATGGGTTAAACTCTTGCTCCCAGGATGGTGCTTCTGGGAGATGTAGACCCTTTAAGAGGTGGGGCCTAATGTGAGGCCTTTAGGTCATTTGCAGTCATTCCCTGGAAGAGGCATGTAAGACACTTCTGCTTTCTCTTATTTTCTGGCAAGAAAATGAACAGGTTTGCTGTGCCATGTGCCTCTGTGATGATGTATTTTCTCACTGTAGGTCCAAAACTAACATGGCCAGCTGCTCACAGACTGCAAGCTCTAATGCTATGAGATCCCAAATGAAGGTTCTCTCCTTATAAGTAGATGATTTCAGGTGTTTCTAATAGTGAAAGAAAGTTGAATAAGACAGAAGTGGGGAGGAGGGAGGGTTTTAATAAAGGTTAAGATTGAAAAAGTAGATGGAAAGGGCCTTGAAATTAGATTTACCTGAATGAAGAAAATTCTTATTATGTGATATTTCCTACACATTTAAGTGGATGAAGAGTAATTCTTTTGTTTGTTTTTGTTGAGTCAGTGTCTGGCTGTGTAGTCCAGGGTGGCATCAAACTTGCGAGGCAGGCCTTGAACTCACACTCCTTCTGCCTCAGCCTCCCAATCATGGACAATAATTTGATGACAGTTATTATTATTTGAATAATGAGAACACACCAAGAGAACAAAATAAATCCCATTCCATGTGTTCTAAGAAAATAAGACCTATAGGTGGAAATACAAGGGTGAAATGGATTTTCCCCTCCTCCCCCAGCTGTTGCCATGGGCATGCCATGCTCAATTACTGCTTGCTTTCCCATCTCTCTGAGAATTTCTTAATAGGTCTTGTAGGACTGCAGATGCAGTGTACACTTCCTGCATTTTCCTCCTGGCTGCTTAATGAGGAGGGTTCAGCTCTGATTTGTTTGATGACCAGAAAAGCTGACTCATCAGTCCTCACCTCCTTGTTTTGGCAGAGGCATGCCTGTTTTTACACCCTGCCTCTTTCCAGCAGGAGCTGCCCACAGCACCCTGTGTGGGCCTAGAGATGCCAAGGCTCATTGTTTTTGAATCTTTGATTCCTGTGTGCAGCTCTGGGGGAACGCAGAGCTTTGCTCAGCTTTTGAAGTCTGGAGTCCATTGTAGAACGGGACAGCCTGTTCAGTAAGGGAAAGAAAGGCTGTGTATTTTTTTCATTCAAGGGTATCAAGAGTGAAAAGAAAGTAGCTGTTTACTTATTTGTTCATTATGAGGGCATAAAAATCTCTCTTTTCCCTTTTTTTCAGGGTCAATGATCTTGAGCTTCGGGTTCAAGATGAAAATGATTAATTCTATTAAAATTTGATAGCTTTATTAGTGACATCCTGGAACACTACTTCTAGCCTGAATTTCACTATGACATCCATTAGTTTTATGGACCTGAAATGGCCAAAATATTTTGAAGAGATTGACCAATTATAATGCTAGAAAGACAATTTGCAGGATCCTATGATAAATTTCCTGGCATAAACCATTTTAAACAAATTAAGGCAGCTTTTCCTTAAGACATTTAGGTGATGATGGTATATCTTCTCTAAATATATCTAACTGTAAAATTGTTGCTAGTGGCAGAAAAGTATGAATGCAGCACAAATTTTCCATTCATTTTATGTTTGTCTAATTTTCTAAAATTAACTATACATTTCTACCAAGCAGATTGATCCTGATCGAGACTGAAAAAGTGGTCATGGGCAATTATCACTTTAAATAAGTAGGAGAAAATCAATAGTTATTATTTTTTTCCTGCGTAAATGGAAATACTGAAGCCATGATGGTATTGGCTGCTAAAAAAATACTCCTAGGCTTTTTATAGTTACAGGATGGAAACAATTTAACAGTGATCACAATCTATCAGCAATGCAATCAAATTCTGAAGATTAATGCTTTCATGCAGATGAGTCAGAGGTGGTCTTTGCTTGTACATATTCCCATTGGCTTTTCCTTCTCGAGACTACATTGTTATGGGTTTATTTTCCAGCTTTTCATCTAAACTCTATCGCATTTCCACCAGACTAGAAAGCAAAGCTCAAATAAGGCCAGAAAAATCAAGTATTGATATTTATGATAGCAATTGATTGAGCGCCTACTCCCATGTGCCTGGGCTGGCACTGGGCTAAGTCTGCAGGATAAGAAGATGGATAGGGTGTGGGCTTTGATTTGCAGGAACTTGCAATCTAAAATGATGGGGAATAGAATGTGGAGAGGGGCAGATAATCAGTTTGCCAAAGGACACAGTGCAATGAGTGACACAGATTTAGACAGCGATGAGATGTGTAGGACTGTGGGGATCAGGGTCAATGATCTTGAGCTTCGGGTTCAAGACGGGGCCAAAGGAGATTACTGAGCTGAGACTTAGAGAGAACACAGATTGTAGCCAGACAGGTATGGAGTTTCAGCAGATACCAAAAAGGGACAGAAGCATATCTAGCGGGCTCTGTTATTTCAGGAAACTGCAAATATCTTGGAATGGGTGGCACAGAACGTAGCCTTGGTGTTAGGGCAGAAAAAGAAACCAGCAAAACAACTGCTGAAAAATATTTCAGGTCTGTTAGTAAGCAATGCAACAAGGAAGAGGTTGGGTCCCATCAAGAATGTCTCTGTTGTCATTATAGAAATCTTTTCTATGTGACCAAGAAGAGTAGGGGGTGGGGAGATGGCTCCCCACCATAGAGATAAGAATAAGTGCTTCTCTGGCAAGTGTAAGGGCCTGAGTTCAATCCCTGGTTCCACCAAAAAAAAGAAGAAGAAAAGAAGTAAATTTTGCTGATCATAAGACCCAAATGCCAGTCAAATATTTGCAAACTAAATCTGATCTGCAAAGGAATCTTCACTTTCTTCCCTACATGTACAAGTGCCTAAGCGATCTTATTAGTGTATTAGATATCTACACAGCCTTTCTTCATTATAAGTATGTCCCAGTCCCTGAATAAATAATTCTAATGTAGAACATTCTCTTTGTTGAAAAAGAGCTCCTAGCCTGAATAGGATGAGGGGTAGGTAAGTAAGACAAGAGCAGGTTTCGTTAAAACATGTTCTTCTCCCCAAAGTTATTTTGACTTTGTGGTTTTATTCACAAAGTGACTGTCATTAACAAACATGGCAAACTGGTATCAAGTCATTTCACTAAGTGAAGAGATGGCTGAGGGTTCAGCAGTGTTGTTTTCTTCATACAAGTTAATCTTGAGAGAGGAGGCTCTCTGAAAAAGCAGAGGAAATTTTGAACAGCATAGTCATTTGAAAGCATCTGCTAAGTGGCAAGTTACCCCATTGCACGTGAACAGATTATGGGTTTAGTACTTATAATTTGGTATTAGGCCTTTTCCTTGATTGGGTGATGCAACAGAAAGCCTGCATGATGGGTTGAACAGGATAGAAGATGCACAGCAGACAAAAAGATGTTCTTGATAAATATGTAACCTGCTCAGAGGACATCTAACTTCTCTTCAAGTCACATGATTAGAACTTGTGGCTGTTAGTCTGTGAGTGTACAGTTAGCCCCTCCCCACTTCCTGATATCTCTGGAGTTCTACCACAACCTCCAGCATACAGAGTTATTATTCCTCTCGTGGGACAGTTACAGGCTTAATGATGGGAAATATCATGTCATGGTTATCCTAATGCATTTGATGATGGTGCAATGATCAAAAAGATGCCAGTGATGACAATTGAACGTCCCTTTGCCTTCCCAGCCTCCTTCATATATTCTCAGGCATAGGATGACAAAGGGAAGTCCACGAGTCACATGAAGAAAGACGGTAGCCATGGATACACGATCAGGAGCTCCTCTGCTTGCCTCCCTCCTCCTCTCCATCACTCTGCCCATCCCACCCTCATTCTGTTTCTCACCATCTCCCCACTAATTACCATCCTCTTCCCATGGTCTTGTTTAACGATTCATTCCAACTTATCCAATGCTTAGCACATGTCTGGCCCAGAGGTGATGTGCAAATGGTTGTTGCTGCAAGTGTTCCAAAGTAATATAATTTTCAGGGAGCCCCTTCTTGAACAAGATAGTACTTCCTCATGTGGATGACAAAAACAAGGATTTATGGGCCCACAGTAAGACCCTTGTTTGCATCTAGCTGTTCCATGTAACTGCTCCTCTTAACCTTGTTAAGCTGCCGTTTGTCATCTATCAAAAAGGAAGATAACTCCTACATTGAAGGCTTTTGGGTGTGCTGAAAGAGATAGTCACTATGAAAAATGCCTTGCATCACTCCTGGAATACAAAAAAATGCTGAATTCCCTCTAGTAGCTGTGCAGCAGCATTGCCAAGCTGTCCTATTTGGAATCTTTAAGATGATGAATAAATACTGAGTCACTAGCCCCTGATCTAGCCTGATGTCTTAGGAGAGAAAAAAAGCAGAGAGAAGCAGTGAAACTGTTAGGAATTTTTAAAGGAAATGAAAGTTTCTGTGGTTAATTTTCTTGGCTGGGGCTTAACAGGAAATTGAAGTTATCCATTACTTATACTTAACAATTGGGTCTAACTGGCAACTACCCCAAAGTGAATAAAGCAAGTAGGAGTCAAGAGAGAAAAATGGCAGGCATCCTGTTAAGAGATAAAATCTTTGAAATTTCTACAATCCAGTGGTCGGATACACATTTTATTAAAGTAG
The DNA here is from genome assembly GCA_004027165.1 of Ctenomys sociabilis. Lineage (NCBI taxonomy): Eukaryota > Metazoa > Chordata > Mammalia > Rodentia > Ctenomyidae > Ctenomys > Ctenomys sociabilis. The sequence goes on along the minus strand of PVKA01022632.1, from coordinate 19,252 downwards.
ATGAGTCACCCAATTTGTGTGAATTTATATGTGGGACCACAGCCCATGTTGCATATTCAGACCTAGGCCAAGCACTGCAAGCCTTTCTTAGAATCAAAATTTAACAGAATCTTAAAATCAATATGTCTTTATTAGCCGGGCGTGGTGGCACATGCCTGTAATCCCAGCACTCGGGAGGCTGAGGCAGGAGGATTGTTGTGAGTTCAAGACCAGCCTGAGCTACAAAGTGAGCTTAAGGCCAGCTTGAATTGCATAGTGATGCCCTGTCTCAAAAAGACAAAAAAAAAATATATGTCTTTATTGCAGGAGGTATCCTTCATTATTTTATTTCAGCCTGGGCAACATCTGGGTAGATGAAAAAGTTATAAGGGTAAGTGCTGGCACTTAAGCTTAGTAGTTAGTAAATCCTTAAGGAATATTGGTTGTAATTAGTGTATTAATTACAGTGATAACTGAATCTTCTGGTATAGTGTTTTTCTAAGACAGGAATTAGATTTACCTTTTTAAATGTATTTTCTGATTTTTAAAAAATAAAAGTTTTATTCTTAAGTGATGAGCTATATGCACCTCAAAACACTACCCTTTCAGAGGCCAATGCAAATATTTTTCTTAAAGAGAAATTTAATCAAATGCCAGTATCATTTACTGACCTTATTGCCTATATCCTGTACTTTTTCTTATTGGAAAAATAACATATATATATATATATATATATATATATATATATTTTTTTTTTTTTTTTTTTTTTTTTTTTTTTTTTTTTCCCCCTTCAGGAAAGCCATCATAGTGTAATGACTCTTCTACCCCAACTTGGGAGATAAAGTCGATGGCACTCTCATATCTCTGGAGATACTGATTTACTGAACAAGCTTGCTTGGGCTAGATGGTCCAGGCAGCATTTTATGTTAAGCATAGGCCGTAAGCTAGAATCCCATGCACATGAGTAACTCTGCCTCTGTCTTATTTTGCACCTTCCCATTAAGAGTATGTAAGGCCAACCACATATCATCAAGTTAATTCTTTTGCCCCTCCATTCCCAGGACCATGCTCGACTTGGAGGACAGCCTCTCCCTGGGCACTGGTTGGGATGCAAGCGCTGGGCAGGGCAGTGCTGGTTGACTGTGAGGGGCAAGATGCCCACCGTCCATGGAGGATCACTTGGTCATTCTCAAGGAATGTAGCCTGGCAGCGCTGCCTACTCATTTGAATGGACTCCCTGGGAAAGTGACTGAGCAGTAGCCCTCAACTCACAGGATTAAGGGTTGGCTCCTCTGGCTTCTCCACAATCTGTCAATTAAAAAACCAAGAGCACTTCTGGACATTGTCCAGGGTGTTTCTAATGGGCATGTGTCTTTGAAAATAAATTCAGCTTGCTAGTATCAACCATCCAGGGTGCTCTAGCATTGCATATGGCAATTGCATCACTTACTACATTCTATAAGCAAGGATTCAAATAGAAATTGCACGACCTCCATGTCCTGCAAAATTTGACACACATTTGTTGATGGATTGGAGAAAAAAAATGCTGGCTTAGCTGCATCTTCCCTGTGGAATAAGGAACATGCTGGTATTTTTAGTATATTTTCCCTAAGTTATCAAACCCTGATGAACAAACGTTTTAGTGACATTTTAGTGAAGACCAACCAGGGTAAGATTAGTGTCATAGTTAAAAATGAAGCTGTCGAAGTAGCAGGCATGATTTATTATGTGTGCAATTGTCTTGGTATTTCCTGAATTATCTTTCAGCACATTGCTTTGAAATGAGAATGATTTGCTAAATGTGCTACTACATTTTGTTGTTCTGGTGTATGGAAAGCCTTTTACTTATTTGAATTCTTAGGGTCTTATATTAAATAGAGAAGGAAAGCACCGCTTACTCTAAGAAAGTGTCATGCTGCTGGAGAAAGTGTGGCAGACCTAGGATCTTGCAGGTTAGGTTCAAATGAAAGCTCTGTCAAGCTAACTCACTGTATGAATTTCGGTAGGACATGACCTTTTCCAAGTGGCTTTCCTAATTGAAGATGAAAGCTGTAAACTAAGTTAAGCTGTATAAATATGTACACAGAATGTCCTGTTAATAATTTTGATTATATATCCTATCATAATATCTCCTTATTTATTAATCGACCAACAAAAGAGAAACAGTGAAGCATGTATACATTTCTCTCTCTCTCTCTCTCTTTTTTTTTCCCTGGCTGGCTTGGCTCACTCTGGAGGTAGGGCTGGTGCAGCATGCAGTACTGGGGATAGAACTGTGGTCCCTGTGCATTTGTCTAAGTTTGCCTAAGCAGGAGCTTTAGACCACTAAGCTATCTTGCCGGCCCCTTCTTATGATTTTAATAATATCTTCTGAAAAGTAACTAGTTTGCATGTGATTCTTATGTTTGCAGCTGAAATTTTGCTTCTGTTGACAAAAGATAAAATAATGAGAAGCAAACAAAGGCAGACACCATGGAAAGCACTAACTCTCTGCTTGTTGGAAGCTTTCTTTCAACAAGCTTTCAGTCCATTGCTTCTATTCTGTCTGTCAAATCTTACTTGAATTTGTCTACCTGGCACCCACAAATACTCCAATCAGAAGTGTTCCTCTGAGTGCCCATTGTGCTCCGTGCCACTCAAAGACATGGAACACTTACTGCTCCATAATTGGCTCTTTGCGTGGAGAGAAGCTGTAGAATTCAGTTGGTTGTAGGCGTGTGTGCTCAGACACAAGCATTGGGGTACCACTTACAAGTAGTCTGATCTTTGGTAATTTACTTGGATTTTTTGTTTTCTTATTGATAAATCAGAAAAATAATGATGCCCATTCCAAGTTTGCTATAAGAGCAGATCAGCCATTCCATGTCAATCCCTTAGAAGAGGACTCTACCAAAACTTATTTAACTTCTGCATAAAACTAAGTTTTCAAGTACACAGCTGTGCCCTGTTTAATCTTCCACCCCCCGACCAGGTTTTGTATATTGTAGGTACACAAACAAATGTTTCTAAAGAAAAATCTCAGAAGAAATATTGTCAAGGAGAAATAAAGAAAACAAGCAACTGCTATTTTAGATGACAGCTATTTTGAGTTCTCATGATTGTCACATTTGGAAAGGGTGAAGAAATTCCACGTGTATTTTGCCTTGATAGGAAGAAGTATAGTGGACTACAGAGTCAGGAAGCTCCTCTTCTATAGTAAACAAGTGGACAATAGGCAACTGCTGTCCGACCCCTGTTCAGTGGGCTGCATTGCAAGGGGGAAGGGGTACAGTATGAGATGCCTAGGAGCGTGATGAAGGGGAGGGCCACGCTGAGATTTTCCTCATGGAAAAATACAGGGACAGAAATACAGGGCCTTTTTGATCTCCCCACTGTAGCAATAATAGGATTTTTGATTATAATTAAGGATCGGGAATACATTTAGGCTGTTCTTTTTAATTTAAAAAATTTTTATTAGCACATGCTTGTGGTACATAATGATTACATTCACTGTAGGGAGCGGGCACATGCACAGAATGCCTCTTGATTCTTTTTACTGCCCTTTGTTCTCCTCCCCCGCCCCCCTTGTCCCTTTATTTCTTGGTCTCTTTCCTATTTGCACAAGATCTATCTCTAGCTTCCTGTTAACTACATGGGAAACCACTTGATACTGAAGGTTGTGTTTTTGATTAGACTACTTTATCATTCACCAACCCCAAAGAAAAAAGATGATTTTGGTCCTGATGTCAGACATTATGAAATATAAACAGAAAATTTTACTGCATTGGTTGCAGGGTTTTTACACATATCCTTTATAGCTAAATTGAGACTGTTGTTCTTAATGAGTCCTTGCTTAGCTCTCTGTCCCTGCACCTCCTGACTTGATGCTTGCATTCTGTCTTAGGAGTGAAGAATTGCCAGAAGACTCAGTGAAGGAAGGTCCTCCTGGCATGGCTCAGATGCTTCCCAACCCACACAGGTGAGGAGAGCTAGGGTCTCCCCAGGGCCCAGATGAGATGCAGGTCAGAGGGATGAAACAGTAGAGTGAACAGCTGGCAAAACACTAGCACACAGCACACAACATGAGGACTAGAGTTCAAAGTACTATTCTGTATTCGGGATATTTGCTCCATGAGTTGATTATGAATACTTTCATTACAGGGTGTAATGGGCAACTATGAGAGATGTAGGATACATTAATCTGTCCTACTCTAGTGCTGATTTACTACAGTGATGTCTTAGACAGTAAAATTTAAAAGAATGATATAAATCTAAGGGTACTAAATTTCCACATTATGTGGATAGCCTGATTTCTTCCACTTTTTTCTCTATTACAAAAGCATACCTTCTCACTGTAAAAGTTGACAAGAAGAAGTTTCTAAAGGTATAAATTGGAGAGTGCCACTGTTTTCCCTTTCCTATCTTAAATCTCACTACAAATACTAATTCTTCACTTGTTTCCTTTCAAATATTTTATAAGCATACAAGTATATTTATAATTAAAGTATTTATTACAACTATAAACTAAATATATAGTTGTATTATTGTACAACACATTATTAACTTAAGCAAGGAGAAAAATTCCTGCAACTATCTTTTCCTCTGAGCCTAAAAACAATCACATTATTGCACTGATTTCAGGATATTTGATTACATATTTACTATTTATGTATTGATAAATTATTAGGTTATTTCTATTTTATTACTCTAAATAATGTTATAGTAAATGGATGCAGAATAAATTCCTAGAAATAAGCTTTTAGAAGGCCTTTCAGGGTGTGTCAGGTGCACATTGAAAATCAGAACTGGCCAAATTGTTTTTCAGGGCCAGCCAAATAAGCTCAGCAGATTAAAGTACCTGCAAGTAGGCCCAGGGGTTGGAGGTTCAATCCCCAGCCTGCTGTGCCAACCCTGCCTCCAGGGCACACTGAGATGGCAATTGAGACTGGGCGTGGTGGCGCACACCTATAATCCCAGCTCTTGGGAGGTTGTAAACAGGTGGATCACTATGAGTCCATCTAGTAGTGAGACCCTGAACACCTTGGACACCCTCCCCTAAAATAAAAAAACAAATAAATCAAAAAACCAAAAAACCTCAAATTGTCTTTCAAATAAAGTTGGCCTTATTTACTCATCTATTGAAATGTATAAGTACATATTTTCATGGACATTTATTAACAATAAATATTATTTATTTTTTGTTTTTTGCCAATTGGACAGGCTGAAAATTTGATTGTTGAACAAGGTTCAGTACTTTTCTCCGTATAATCTCTCTGTTGACATATTTTGCCCATTTTCCTATGAGGTTTTTCACACTTTTTAATTGATTTTTTGGCTATCTATATATTATAGACATTATTCTTTTATCATAATTACTAATATATCTCATTTGGCCATATTCACGTGAATCTATTCATTGTATTTTGTAATGGAATCATAAACCTTTATTTTCTATAAAATAAAGCTTGGGTTGTGTGAATGGAATGTTTCTTAAAACTTACAATTTAAGTATCCCTGATCTATTAGCAGTTCATTCAAGAAATGCATTGCTGGCATGAGTCTTATTTCTAAACAATCCTCAATGATTTACAGATCAAAAATTAGATGTGTTTTCTTAGAATTCAATATTGAGTTGTATTCTACTAAAGTCTTATTAAATTATTCCCTGGGCACTGTCATTTGGGGAGGATCTTCAGGCAGAGTGACCACATTTTTGTACCTTGTCTCTCTCCCCAGTTAACTAATAACTATGCATTGGATGATGTTTGTGGGCATGAAAGCCTTTGGCAGAAAACTCCCCACTCAGAGCACATGTTTGGAACCACAGCCCAAAACATATAAAGCAGTAGCACTAAGATCAGGTGCTGCCAAATTGGAAATTCTGATCTGATTTACTGCATGAGTTCTACCTATTAAGCTGGTCGATGTGTCTCCTCAAATGAAAAACAGCTCCTTTGTAGTTATTATGGCTGAAAGGTCAACTTGAGTCCATTGACAGTTTTCAAATATGTTGGAAGCTCTAATACAGATAATAACTTTGGCCCTCATCTGGGAAAAAAGCAGATTCAAGATTCAGCACAAATGAAGTGGGTGTTAGAAAGAACTTCCCATGGCAGGTGATGTTAGGATTTGAAGGAAGTGCTGGAGCTGACTTCAGCATGTGTCTGGGTGCAGGATACCCATCAATGTCTTAGAGGTTGTTAGGAATGTTGAATCTCATTCCCACTTCCTTTGAATGTGGGCATCCCACAAATAGTGCTTCGTAGGGATGTTAATGGTGTTTGGGCCAAATAATCCTTCATGTGGAACTGTCCTGCATATGGTAGAATGTTCATATTCATTTTTTCCTCCCTGGACTTTACTAGTTCTGACTGCACCATCACATTCATGGTATTCCTGTATCATACATCTCAACGGAAAAGGGAAATACTTCCCACAGGAAAAACTAGTTGATTAGGTATGGCATTTTGTCCTACTAAGTGACGTTATTATCATCATTATTAGTTCTGTGAGCAAGCGTGCAATCTGATATGGATAAGGTGTGCAGGCTTAGGACAGTGGCAGTCAACCTATGGCATGCTGCTGCCACAGGCTGTTTATATCATTGCAAGCTCTGAAAGGTTCACCATCACTGGCCTGGGAACGTCATAATAAAAGATATTTTCTTTTTGTTTTTCAGAGATTTCTAAATATCAATATCCTCAACTACCAAATTTGATTATATTTTATGATTTCTGAAATCATTTTTTCTCCTTCTTCACTTAGAAATAAATGCTGAGCCCATTCTAATCTACTGCTTTAGAAAAAAAGTACCCTAGGCGGCCTCAGAAGATGAGGTCTTACTGAAATGTCAGATGTTACTATGGGCCAAAGAAAGAAAAATATCAAATTATCTTCCAAGAAAACCTTGAATGTAGCAAAAGCATTGATTATGGAAATCTGAAGCTATCTAGACACTCAGTTATTATCACAAATAAATGTTTCCTAACAAGACCTACCATAGAGAAATAATTACTCAAACTGGATTAAGTTTGCTAGAAAATTCTAACTTAAAAATAGAATTTCCTATATCTAGGCTTGAAGTTCACAATATAATTAGATGTGCAAGTCAAATAAAATTCCCATCTGGCCAACCCTAAAATATCATTCAAGTACAAACAACCAACACCTTAATGCAGCCTGAGAGAACTTGATTTCCGTCTCATTTCAGTTTTTGAGGGGAGACGGCGATAAAAGGATCAAATATCAGAAGGAAATCTGACAGTGGTCCAGATTTAAGGTGTTCACATCTGTTCTACGCCAACTCACACAGACATTTCGAAAAAATGCTTAGGTAGAGAGACACTCATGGATGACATGATATGCTGCCTGAATTTCCTTCCCAGTGACCCAGGCAGCAGCTGAATGTTTGCATAGAGGGACAAGGTTGGTCATGGGTTGATCAAGGTAGAGTCTGGGCAATAACTACAGGATGACCATGAGGGCCACTGTAACACAGCTAAGACCTGTAGTATGTATTACTGATGGTTAGTCCTTCCCTGGCTATTATAATGTGCTCTAATTATTCCATAGGTTTGATATTTTTAATAATAAAATGTCTATAAAATATGTGTTTAGGATTTCTAGAGATCATTGGTACTAAGATGCTACTTCCTGGGGCAGTCATAGAAATTTTATTTATATATTGAATCCAACCAGTTTATCACCTCTCCTGCTACTGTGCTCCCCCTTGTACTATTGCAATAGTTTCCTGAAGACATCTTCTTGCTTTTTATATTATCCTGACCTCAGTATCATACAACTGCTGTGATACAGTACTTTAAAGCTTAAAGGAGATCCTATAAACTGTCAGAATCAAAATCATAAAAATAAAGTTCAATTCTTTACTGAGCCTTTCTTGCTCTTTACTAAACACCCTACATGTTTGTCCTTGCCTCGTTCTCCCCAGCATGCTCCTTCCACAGCTCTCTGCTCTTTGTATTCAGGCTTTTGCCTCAAGGCCACCTCCTCTGACCACCTAATTGCAACGATCCTCCCGACACACCCGTGTGCACACACAGACATACATCTTCTTCTGCTTTGGGTTTCTTAATAGCACCTTGCATTGTCATATATTTGCTTCTTTACTTATGCCACTGTTCTTTCTTCTTTAGAACAGTGAATTGTTTAGTACTGCTTTTCCAGGCGGTGTAATGACAGTTCCATGAATCTTTACTTCCTAAAGGAATAATGGGCACTGTTCTGTGCATATTAATTTTTGAAATATTGCAGCTAACTACATAGAGCATGCAACTTTTCATATCTAAAAGCATTTTCTTCAATCCGAGACAGTGCCTGTTGATAGGAGGAATGGCTGGGGCAGGGGAGAGATAACTCATGCTGAAGTACTGTGAGCAATGTAGAACACTCGGCACTTCTAACATTACTGATAATGGGCATGAAGGGGCGTGCTGACGAGAAACAGCACGTAGGTATCCTGAGCAGGACTTACTTTATCATTAAAGGAACTATTCTGCAGAATGTTATGTCATCTATGTAAAAATACACTACAGATAGGTGACTGCAGGTTATGTTAAATGATGAGGAGGTCTAGCACTTAAATTAGGGACATGCTGTGTGTTTGCAGCCACTTGCAGGGCTGTCCTGTATGTGCTGGGTGGTGGGCAGCGTTACTGTACAGCATCTAATTTGCAGGCAATTGAATTCCACAGCTGTACACAAGGTTTCTTATACTTTCAAAGCAGGAAGTGAAAATATAAATGGCACTTTTAGACTAACTTTATAAGATATAGTTTCTGAAGGGAAGGACATTATTTCCTATCATGTATAAGGAAAGAGTGACCAGATTAGAAATCAGAGTTGCTGCTCTGCGTTTCATGCTGTCTTGAGTTATGACCATGCCACTGTTAGCCTGTCTCTTCAGTTCTCTCCTGGAGGCTTCTACATTCTCTGTGACTTCTTTCTTCTCTTTGCAGTTCAGGGAATGGAGGGACCTGTGTGTCAGTGAGCCTCGGTAACACCTCCCCTCAGTGGAACTTGCCACTCTGTCCTTGCCTTGGCGCCTGAGTTCAGAATATAAGGAATAAGTTACAAGTCACTCCTTTATAGGTGACCCATCATCTCTGTTTTCCCTATCCTGAGAGGACCAAGGGACAAAGGACTAATGCTAAAGCTCAAAACAGTCCCATGCAAACTGGGTCAAGCTGGTCACACCACCACTTGTAAATTTAAGGCTAGAACTATAGCTCATGGGCAAATTCTTTACCCTCTTCTTTTTAATTTTCTATCCTTTTAAGGATCTCTATTGAGTTCTGTAAAAATCCTGACCACTTAATTATATTCACTGAGTGGCAGCCGATGGTTTCCATGACAGCTCAAGAACAGTCAAGAAAGAAATTCCCTGATACTTGGGTTTATGCCCGCAGATGCCTGATGGCTTCTCTACTGATGAACGTACTCATATGCTGCTATCTGCCTTGGTGGTTTAGCAAGTGCTTTGTGTCATGACCAGATTTGATGTCTGGAGATCTGTCTGCTCACAGTCTACACCTGGTGCTATGTCCTGTGGCAAGTCTGGGGTCTGGGTCCTGCTATCTCATGGGGCCTGTCCTTCACACTCCACATTGGTGAGCTCTCCTCCTCACTGATGCTGGGCTGCAGACCAGCAGCTCCTAGAAAAGCAAACTTCCCAGTGCATACATTATATTACTGAAGGGGCCTTCCCTGAGATTCCCAGTTAGAAGGAGGCACCCTTTCCTCTGGCAGCCCATGAGGTACCATGCTTGACTAGTAGAGCCCTAGTTAGGTTTTCACTTCAGCTAAAGTCCCTTTTGATAGGGGCATAATTTATTGAGCCACACACCCAGCTGTTCTCCATGTACTACTGACTGGCTGGTTCAGTTGCCAGCAGTACCTGTCTAGACAGATTTTCTTATTTTGAGTCCTAAACTTTTGGCCCTGAGTGTGTCCCTTGCTTCCCTGCTCTTGTGTTCTGCCCATAATTTAAGTTGCCATTAACTAAGGGTCTAAAAAGAAAGAATGTAATAGCCCACAATATCCTACATAGGTGACAATAGTTATATAATATTTGACCATTGCATCGAATATTGTAATGAATTCAGTTTAGTACTTATATTAAAACCTACCACTCAGTTTTGTTACAATTGATGTCTTCTGGTCTCTGGACCAATTTTCTAGTTTTTTTCTACTCTTTTACTCCCTAGAAAATGTTTAAATTTGGCTATTCCCATGTTTCTTTCCAAAGACAGTTAGGGAAGGGGGTCTTCTAATAAAATTTTTACTTTAGACCCAGGCCAAATTCATTATTCCAGACATCTTTATAAAAAAAAATATGAAAGTATGGAACCTGGCCACTTAAATGGTAGTAGTTCTTAAAAAGTAAACCAGGAACAAGAGTGTGGAAGAAGTTGTAGTCTGAGGGGTCTGTCATCCCAGGCCTGGGAGAAAGGTGGTTATAACAAGGAAGATCCATTTGGAACAGGTACAGAAAAGACACCGGAGAAGGAAAGAATAATTCGCACCAGCTGAAACACTTCGCACTGGGATTCTGAAAACTTGTCTAGGCAAAGAGAAACTTTTGTTATTTGGAATTGCAGGTTTTGGAGTTTAAATCAATTAGGTCCAAGTTTCCTTGATGGGACATATAATTACCACCAAGTATGAGCTTGTCATGAAGCTTTGTGGAAAAATTCAATTTCATTTTGTAAAGGAGAACAGATTGTTTTCGTATTGTGATTACATTTAGATGCCAGCTCTGGAGTGATCTGAGGAACACTGTTCTTCCTGCCTTTTCATGGCTCAAATGTTCACCCAGTAACTCGAGCACACAGCCCAAAGTACTGATGAGGATAACACAATCATCAGACATCAATTACGTAGTATGTATCACATAACATGTATATATATATATATAATCTAGAAATAGCAGTGAATGAATGCATGAAGTTAAAAGACAAAATTAGCTTCACCAAGATGGTGAATTAGATTCATCCTGTAAAAACAGGATGGTTTGGTTTAGAGAATGTTCAGTTCCCTTGAAATGCCTTTGAACAGCTAGATCTCTGCTAAGATCAAAACCCATTTTTTCCTTTTTTGGGCATCAAAATAGCTTAATAAATAGAAACAGTTTCTCTAGGGTGTCTTTCCTCCTTGGAATACAGTGCAAAGAATGTAGGAAATGTTTGGAGAGAAGGCTCATCTACATTCACCAGCCCCATATGGGCTTTGATTTTTCATGCATGAGAAAGGAGCCTGAGCCCACTAATTGTGGAGTGGCTTCTTATACCTCCAGCCGTTCTCCTATGGAAACTTCCTCTCGTTCGAACTACCAGCCCAGGAGAATTGATGGCCCCTGTTTACCACTTCAACTTTTGTAATACAGGTGCACACCGGCCTTGAAGCGAATCGCTCTCTGCGCACTCGCTCTGAGGCACCACAGTGGGAACAATGGCCTACTTACTCGTGTTTATCTTCTGGAGGGAAATGTGCTTTTCCAGTTGTCTCCGGAGTTTCACCTCAGCTCCATATTTTCCCGTGGTCCCGTTGTCGGCCAGGATGAAGTGGGAATGCATGCTATTGAGAACAGTGAGCTTGCTCATGGGGTTCGACATGGTCTGGTACGGCCGGACGACCTGCAGGGTATGGAAAGCAAGAAGGCATGCATCAGAGAAAAGGAGAGCCGGAAACAGGAAGAGAGAAAAACATTTTCTTTCTTTGTCATTCTCCTCCTAGAACTGCTTTGGGTAGAAGACAGAAGCAACATTTCTGATCAAAATTCCATACAAAGCAAGTCTGTGCTTAAAGAAATATTTACCACACTTGCACAGAAATTAGAGCTTATGTGTTTGCACTAAAACCTGAACATGCCAACGATTGCTTCACCTTGAAGTTGATTGTTTATTTGATAATGAACAAAAATAATTTTTACATTTCATTATTTTGATTCTCTTCCTCTTCTATCATGTCCATACCTTGATAAGTACAGCAGAACAATTCTGTAGAAGAGAGGATGGAAGAACATAGTCTTTTCAGTCAGTCCTATTCAACTATCTGAAGGTTTGTTATTTAGAATCAACACTGTTCTTACTAAGTACCTTATTTAAGAGTGAAATGAATGTAAAATAACTGTAAAATAACTGTCTTATCAGATACTTATGAACCAGGCCCAAAATTATGCAACCTAAACTGGGACCATTTCAGTGCTCATCTAGAGTTTTGGTATAAAAAGAAAGCCAGTATTTTTGTGAGCTGGTTGTTTTTTCCCTTGGAGGAATCCTGCAAATTACATGCTGTATTCATTGTGTACAATGAAGAAACAGTGACAGTGGAAAGGTAAAGTAAGTTATTCTAGTTTTTTAATACACTGAACTAGAATTCATGCCAAAGTCTGGCTGATTGTAAAAATCTACACTACTTTCTTTTTTCTGCACTGTTTATACCCAATGGCAATAGAAGATATGTTGGAAAGCTACTTCTAAATATTCAGGAAAGAATTTCACCCAAGGCAGTAAAAAGAGAACATTCAACAGGCTTTTTGTTACATGGCTTTAGTATAGCTGTCATTGTTCAGAGTCACGGAAGTTGACAGGGCAGAAATTAATGCTATTGTATTTTTATTTCTGTGCCTATTTGTAGTGTGTGCATTAATTATAGAGTTGAGATGTTCTCTTTTTTTCAGAATATAATTACTCACCATGGAAAGCTGTAGTAAGATTGAATAGTTAGTTAAAGGAATTACAGAGTGATTTAGTGAGGGTAGTCTTCAAGAGTGAAGATCTCTTATATGTCATTTTTTAGACCTCAGTGCTGATTCAAAATCTCCTGGTTCTCAAGTGTCTAGAAAATAAAGTGTACTCAATAAATAATGGATGAAATCTGAGATAGACATACTTTTGTCCAAATCTGAAAAACAATCTTTTTGAATTGTTTGGGAATTGAATTAATGTAAAATTTTAATATGTATATAATCCTGAACTTTTGAAATAGCTTCAGTCTCATGAATATATGCCCATGTTATAAATGTATTAATTAGAGATTAACTCAAAGCTTCATCTGAGTTTGCTCTTGTTGATAACAAGTGCATAACACTTTTGATTGTCTCCAGTAATCACATGCGATATCATAGAAGAGAAACCATTCAATATTTAAACCTGTGGGTCTGGCTTATTTAGCATTACAGTCTCAAAGTGCATTCATTTTACTATACCTGTGAGTCCAACTTTTTGATATATAAGGTGAAAATGATTAAATCACTTGCTTCATGGGGATTAGCTGAGATTGTATGTGGAAAGGACCTGCTACCACGCCTGGCATCTAGCATCCATGCTGCAAATCTTAATTCCTTGTGCTCTGCTCTATCTTACCAAACATAAGCTGAGTTTTCAGTTGTAAACCAGTGGTCAGAAAATACTGAGCTAAATCTGTGACTTCTGTTTTACACAAGAATTTTTTTTGTACCTGGAATCAAATTCATGATGTCACACTTGCCAGGCAAACACTGCACCCCTGGCCCTACGCAAGAAATTTAAATAAATGTAAATAAGGCATAAGAATCAACCATCTATTGGTAAAATACACAAAGTTCAGTTATTTTTTGTCATCATCTGCCAAGTATCTAGAGGCTGGTACTCTGGAACTATTTGTTGATTAACTGAAAAGATGGAAATAACTTCCTAAGTACTTCAGAGAAATGCATTTTGCTCTAACTTGTCTGTAAAATCCATTTAATATTCTTCATTGCAAACATGCCCCAATCTACTTTTGAGTTACACTTTGCATATTTATAAAAAATTGGATGTTCTTTCTGTTGTTTCCAAATAGAATAATATCTTTTAATAACATGAGTATAAATCAACTTTTCTCTGTGACAAAAGTTTGGAGGTAATGCAGTCGTTTCCACTGTGAAGAACTCCTAAGAACTGGCCATGCTTTTGGGGGTGGGTGTTGGTGAGGATGACTGTGAGGTGTGCGTGACTGGTAGGTACACTGTGTGCTAGAACACGTTACTCAGTCAGAGTTTTGTGAGAATACTAATGCCTACTACCCCATTAATTCATTGCTTGTGTCTGATCACTTTTTTGCATGAAATAGGAGATCTAGGTTATGTACCATCAATGAAATAACTGGGAAGACAGCCACCCAAATGATTTCTGCTTCACAGGTTAGATAAAGAGGCTTTGTAAAGAAAGGTTGAATGCTATCCGAAAGGCCTGCACATTAGGTGAATTTTCATGATGGGCAAATATAGTAGTGACTATGCCTAAAAGTGAAATCTCCCTAGAAGTGGATTTTAGACCTTTACTGTTTTCTGGGTATCAGAGAGCAGAATATCTCTGATGGCATTTTTCTTTGCATTCTCATCCTTTAAGAGTGAATGAAAAACCTGTCAGGGGCCAGCCAAATAGCTTAGTGGATTAAAGTACCTGCAAGCAGGTGCAGGGGCTGGGGGTTCAATCCCCAGGCCTTCTGTGCAGGCCCCTTTCCTGGGGCACACTGAGAGGGAAATTGAGACTGGGTGTGGTTGTGTATGCCTGTAATCCCAGCTCCTGGAAAGCTGTAAATAAGTGGATCACTACAAGTCTGATCTGGTAGTGATACCTTGAACACCCTGTAGACTCTTCCCTAGGAAAAAAAATACAAAAAAAAAAAAAAAATGAATGAGAAAATTCTTTACTCACTAATCCATTGTGTGCCATTTTAGGGCTATATTGTATGGTACAATTTCAACTCTAAGCCTCTACAGGCTCTGGCTTTTAAACCAAGATGCCTTGTGAAATGTAGTGGGGGCTGTATGATGGGTGGGTGGAGGTAAAACCCTTTTATATAAAACACAAGTGGGGATATCATCATTTTTAGGAAAAGACTGATTCAGAGACTCTGTAGACAAATGAAATCCCAAGGATACCATGCATTATGAGGATGCTGCAATTACATTGCCCAGATAGGCTCAAATCAGACATGCAGACACTGATCCAAAACACCTCTGGGTGTTTTCTTGGCTGTTTTCAGGCAAGTTCTGGTTATACCTATGAGTATGGAGCAGAAAGTCAGCATATGGGGCTCTAGTTCTGACTTTTCTGGGCATTAGCTCGTGATCTTGAAATAGTCTTTGAATTCAGTCATAAAGAAATAGTGTACGAGGTAAGCACTGTACTGGCTTGAGGAGACATTGTCATGTGTCTAGGTAATATCCAAAATAATGTTCAAAATATATTTACTAAAAGAAACTTTTAGCCTATAGGTTTCTTATCTGTAAAGTAGAAGACTTGACAGATCTGTGAAGGTTTCCTATTTCTAAACTTGAGTCTGGACAGCCTGTACTAAATGGTTCACCTAGTCATTTCAAGCTAACATAGAAGAGTGACATTCCACATGCGTTGTTTCCAAAGATGAAGTCATACTCCTGTCCTGTGGTCTCTTCCATTTTGCCACACTTGACAGAGGCAGTTTGGTCTCTTGGGATGCTGCACAGAAATGGCTTAGGTTGGAGCATGTTTTTTATGCCATCAATCAAAGGCCTTGTGCAATCCTAGCCCCCTCACTAGTGAGTTGTGAATCAATATGCTGTAGAGAAGCCATGATGTAGCGGGTGTATGACATGGAAAGACATCTTTTCCCTATCTGTGGTTTTAATCTAGACTACAGGAAAATGAGCATTCATTTTCGTTGGACACATCTTGCATGCCAGGCACTGTGAGGACCTTTAGTCCTATGAAGTAATCATTGTATGTTTATTTTATGCATGGAACCATAGGAACACAGAGAAATGCAGTGTCTTTGAAGGAAAGATAGAGGACCCAACTGAATTTAAAATTTATAGAGAATATTATGACTGGCGTTTGTGGTAGGCACTTTTTGCTAGTGGCTGAGATGGGCCTTGGAACCCTGCTGACAGCAGATCAGATTATTTCCAGTTGAGTCACCTAGAACTGTGCACAGGCAGAGGTCGGGCAAGACACCAGCAGGCAGCCAAGCAGGGCTGTGTAAGAAAAAACCAGAAGAATCCTTGAAATTCCCTTAAACTTAAGCATCCCTTTCTGCTAGGAAAAAGGGCTGAGGTGTAGGAAGCAACCTCTGGTGTTTAGATAAAGGGATGTGGTGACTAAGAGACTGAAATGGAAAGCAATGCTCCCTATGTCCTGCTAGTAGAGAGAGTCCTCTGTCAGTAGAGAGAGGCCTCTGCCAGCAGGACGTGGGCTGCTTATTTCCTGTTCAGGCTATACAGCTATGTGTTTATGTAGAAAGCAGGTCACATTGAAATGCAAATGCTGCTCTCAGCTCAGCAGGCCACACAAGTAACTAGCAAACCCATGGACCTATTTCCAAAGAATACCCGGATATCGGCTGTGTGACTTCCACTAAAATCCACAGGAGCATCCATTACATCTCTGGAAGCATTTTGAAGGTATGTCCTTCGAAGTGTGTCCTGCCAAGAGTTCCGTAGCCCCCATTTCATGCTTTCTACTTGAATGGACTCACCTCCCTTTGGCCTATCCTGAGGAGAGACACGTGCCATCCAGATACTGGCAGTGGGTACAGGCTCTTCAGTTCTAAAAGGGGTCACTTTCTTTAGCAATCACCAGGTACCAAGTGGGGGTGGGGACTTTAAACTGTGCTTAGAAATGTTTTGAAACTCTTCCCTTGGTGAAGGCTGGATTCAGTGCTTCACCCCTGTGGGACAGAGTGAAACAATGATGGTACGTCACGTCCCAAGGACTTCTTCTCTTAGATTTCTTTCAGATCACTTACTCTGAAGGAAGCCCTGTGCCAAGCTGTGAACACAATAAAGCAGCCACAGGAACAGGTCTGCGTGGCCAGGAACTCAGACTACTGCCTGAGAGTAATTTCTGAAGAGGGTGCTGCCATCTTAGGAATGACCTTGAGAGAGAATGACAATGGAACCACTGAGGTAAGCCATTCACACACTCTGCTTGCCACACTGTCAGACAGTGTTGCTTAAACTGTTAAGTTTTGGGGGTAGTTTTTAACATGTTGGTCCACAAGTAATAGAACTGTGTATTATCTTGGAGGCTGTGAAATGTGTTGTCTCCTTCTATTTTGAACAGAGGCACATGCTATGCTCTCCTGAGCTCTAGTCGCCCCTGCCCGAGGCTGGCATGCTGCCTGGTATTCCTTCTGTAAGCTCTGATGGGTTCTGGTTCCTATTCCATTGGGGTCAGAGCTAAATCCTCCAGGCTTCTCTCTCTTCTCTGAACTCCATCCTTCTCTGTTTGGCATGTGATCTGACTCTGCACCTGCACTCTCGCCAACTGGGTGGCCCTGAGCGTTTATCCCATTTCTTAATATCACCATAAGCAAGCAGAGATGGAAAATTATAATCATTTCAATGAGATATAGATGATCGTCTACTTACAGCAGTTCAATTTAGGAATTTTTACATTATGATGATGCCAGAGGCAATACTACTGATTCAATAGATGTTTTAGTTCAAAGTTTGGAGTTTTTCTGCTTTAGTGACATGCAGTATGATATTCTGGTTTTGATGTTGGCCAGCTTCTTAGCCTGATTAGATTTACCTGATTTGAAAGGTAAATAACCAACATTATATTAATGTACTGTATTCAGTAAACCTTAACAGCTATTTAACACTTTATTACAAAATGGGCAGTGTGTTAGATGTTTTTGCTCAACTCCAGGTGAGTGTAAATGTTTCGAGCACGTAAGGTAGGCTATCCTAAACTATGATATTGGATGGATCAGGTATAGTAAATGCATTTTCAACTTAAAAGATGTTTTTACTTACAGTGGGTTTTTGGGACATACTAGCTATTGTGATAGTGCATCAATGGTTCTTAGTAGGTGGGGATTGCTGTTAGTGGCCTAGGTTTAAATAACACCATCCTATTACTAGAGATGAAACTTTGTGCAAGTTAACTGGTCTCTTTGTGTTTAGATTTATTATCAGGTGACAAAGATTGGAAAAATAACTTCTGAATGCTATTGTGAGAATTAAGATAGTCAGTGAAGAGGAGACCATGAAGGTGGTAACCCAGAATAAGTGCTACAAAACTTTTTGTCTTACTGCTCTTTGTTCAATGATAAATCTCCAGACCAAAACTGCTTCAGCATCCTGACACCAACCCTTTGACAGTGTGTCCTTCCTTTTGTTCCTCCAGTTGCCAGTACACACCACTGCACAAGCCTTAGCTGCACTCTATCACGTTGTGGGTCCTTTAGAATTTATTTCATCAATTATCTGTTCTCCGTCTGTATAGCTTATTCTACTATCAGTATACAAACTCTTGTCCAGCTTTTTCTGAAGAAAAAAAAAATCCTTCAAATTATGCCTCCCTTTAGCTGCCCCTCGAACCTCTGAAATGCCTCCACCACTGACACTTCTCCTCCTTAACAAACTGCAAGGCTTCCTCCTTCATCACTAAACAAGGTTTGTCCAGTAATCCCAGTAGTTCCGTGAAAGGACACACCCAAGTCTTGCCCTTCTGCACTCTCTCAAGCACTTGCCCTTCTGCTTCCCTCCATCTGTTTGCAGCACAGTATTCCCTGGGCTTCCACAACTCTCTCATTTCATTCCTACATCTCAGACATCTCTTTGGTCTCTTTTGGAGGATGCTTTACGTCTGCTCAGCCATGTATTCTTGACATCACCAAGATTGAGGCACAGGTCCTTTTCCCCTCCCTCTATACACTTTCATATGCTGATGCCATCTTGTAACACGGCTTTAACATTCGTCTTTATTTTTTTTTTATTTTTTTCATTTATTTTTATTTTATTAAAATACAAATGTCAGTCAGACAGTTTCAAGACACCTTAACCATACACATTTGATGAATTAATACATTGCAAACTGTTTTCATAACATTTTGGTATTGTACAAGGTGCATACATGATATTATATTTACAGATATTATTTTAGCAGATATCTCTTATCAGTGAATTAAGAGTGTAGTTGCTTACTTATTTTTTTATACCTGAATGATATCAAAAATTCAATAATTATTTACCTAGTGGATGACCATAGTACTAAAAGCCGACATAATATCCTGTCCAACCACCATTAGTGCAGATCTTGCCTCTCATAGAATTATGTAGAAGCCCAGCGTTATCTATCCCAACTGTACTGTCTATACACACACATCATGATTTTTTCTTTCTACACCCCTTCCTTTGTCTACACCTGTCAAAAGTGGGCACTCCATTGACATTCAACTAACTTAGGTGCTTGAACTCGACACCACAATCCAACACAGTCCAGCATTCTACAACCATAGTGAGTTATTCAAAGAAATTGTCGAC